>OX438778.1:13943057-14243856 GCA_949316455.1 Acleris holmiana
TCACTTAACAGCAAGCATCGGTAATAAATTGTGCTATCCGCTGCACTTTCAGGGTTGGTACTAAATGGGTTAAATATGTTTAGAGGATCGATCAAATTTGTCGTTTTATCATATTGACGAGTCAGATACTAGTATGGTTATAAAATATATTATTTGTTTACGGCTATAAATCCCCGTTAAAAGTTTCCCGTGTAACTGCACCTTTACGTGCTTTCGCGTAGGGCTCGTGAATAATTTGTCGAGTAATTAGGATACGAGTTGTTTGGAATAACCCCTAGATTGGGAACACAGAGTAACGAATTTTAATGCGAGAGTGAGTGGAGATATCGGTAGGGGACGCCCTAGGCGGATATACGGGCCAAATCAAGAGTACCAGAAATAGACGTAAGTACATGAAGAGGTTGATGAATGTAGAGAAAGCCAAAGTTGCAAGTTTAGACCTGTGCACCTGGCGTTGCTCAGTCTTTGCCTTCCCCATTGGGAGACAGGCCTGAAGGTATAATATGTGTATGTTAAAATTGATACTATTTTGAGAACACATGTCACTATCCTCGTCAGGAAAACCAAACTACAAATAGGGAGATTTTTGTAATTAGAAATTTGAATCTTCCGGCAGGGAAATAAAGTTCAATTACCTTTGCTCTTAAATAACATTTCCAAATTTGAGACCAGTAAGAATGAATATTCCGTGTGGCTGCCGGGTAAGAATAGTGCCACTCCATGTCTTCCCGTGGATGTCGTAAGAGGTGACTAAGGAAATAAAGACTTGTAGTACTGTTAGGCGATGGGCTTGCAACCTGTCACTAATACCTACACTGGTAAACAGCCAAACCTAATTGTAGAAAATGTGTTAAACAACTTATCAACAAGTTTTTTAGTTGTTGGTAATTTTTTAGCTCGCGGCGTAATGTTATGTATGTGTATGTAAAAATAAACTTTATGATCATTAGAATACAGTTCATCCTAAATTACCTTGATTATCGAAACACGCAGACGGTCTCACGAGGATAAAAAACAACATGGCCTCGTTTGAAGTAAGGGTAATATTAAAGCTAATAAATACGAAATGGTTCAATGCGTTTAATCATGCTATGGTACTTTGTAATCATGATTTAGATAATACCATATACCTAAATAACTGAAAATTTAAGTAACAAGAACATAGTCTAGAGTCTTAAGTAAGAAGAACGTAGTCTTTGATATTGATATTTCTAACGCAGAACTTTCCTAAGTTTGAAACTAAAATTATAAAAGTTAAAATAAAAAGTGAAATACTATGCCCGGGAGACCGTAGTAAAATTTCTTTAAAAGTTTGTTACATTATTACATTTTTCTTTTCAACTTTAGTTAAGTAGGTATAATTGAGTTTTGATTCACTTGTGTAGGTATATTATTTGATGTATCCTTTATGGTTCGCTTTTAAGGTTTTATCCAACCCACCAGCCAACGAATTTCATTTTTATGACAACAACATTTTTCTGTTACAAATTTGGCCATGTTAATAACCAATTAATTAGTATGTAACAAATCGGAACAACAAAAAAGTCGACATCAAAAGTAAAACTCGAACATGCGTGTATTATCATACGAAATTCACACAAAAGCGACAGAGAACTGACAGCGAAACTCATATAAAAATAATAATATTTCACTCACTTCACTCAAAAAACTTATTCTCGGCGTGTTTGATAAAAACACTTCAGAGAATTCTTTCCGTCGTGCGACTCCTTAAACAGTCCCGCGAAAATAAACTGTGAAACAAAGTTACTTAACACGGAAGCAAAATTTGCAGGCGAGGCACTGAGGAAGTTTTATGATTTCCGGCAAACAATTTAAAGGGCATCGTTACAACACGGGCCCACCCTAACATTGCCCTTTAGGTTCAGTGTCTTTTAGCTATTATTATAAAAGGTTCATGTAGGTAGCAGAAGCAAAAAAGTTTTTTTTCACCCCATCACCTCAAAAAGGGTGTTTTTGCTGTTTAAAGATAGTGAACAAAATTTGATTTTGCTGCGAGCGTCAGACAAAGTAATTTTGTTCACAATACTAAGGTGGTCGTGGTGCAGCGCCAAGCGGGGGGCTGGGGATGTCGATTAATGTTCACCACGTTGTCTTTTTTACCAAGGTTATATTTTCTCGCTGCTGAGGTGAAAAATTGTATGGGTAACACGAGACCAAAGTTATTTGCATCTCGTGTCTTTGAATTCCTCGCTGCACTCAAGGTTCTAACCGAAATTCACTCGCTACGCTCGTGATGTGTGTAGGGTTTGTTCTGATGGCTGCCACTGTCGTGAGAGTAGACCGTGTAGAATGAATTGTGCAGGGCGATGGAAAACCACTTATTGCTCTTCACAGGAATTTATGATAACAGCACAACTTAATTATACATATACGAGTAATATAATAACTAAAAAATCATTTAAATTATAGAAGACTTTATTTACCAGAATTCTTTTAAGGAACTTTCAATAGTATCTCCTTCTAGGCTTTTCAATTCTATAGGAGCTTATTAGGTAAAAACGTTTATAGTAGATATGAAAGCACTATTTTTATATATGGAGGTGCTAGCTTTCGGAATAATCATGTTATATTTAAACTGAGATCGGACATTACCCAACATATTATATACAGCCTGAGGGTTACAGTCTTAGGATTGTTGTACCATTAGGTCTTTGCTTACTCATTTGCCATCTTTATGCGATAAAAATGAAGTGATTCGCTTTCTAAATATTCGTAAAATGTAAATTAATCATAATCTTATGTACTTATCTAAAATATTATAACATAATCAATGGTGTCCTTTGCTGGGCCTCTATTCAACTGCGTTATAACGATATAGTTTTTGACCTGTTTCCGTATTGTCAACGTTTTGATAACTCTTATGTCATTTACAACAATGGCGACTGTGACATAAACGATTCTTAAACGTGTCAAACACGATATCGTTTTAACGCACCTGAATAGAGGCCCTGGACGTTCAACAATTTTATAACGATGTTGATCAATCAAATCGGCTAACTTCCGTTGACCTATTTAACATATAATAGCTAACTCGGTGTTGTGTAAGTTATGCGTACTGGAGATCTGTTTGTATGCAAGATTGAATATAATTATATTAATATTATTACGATAAACAGATCCAGATTGTACTAATAATATACTAGAATCATGATATACTGCCAGAGGAATGTCAGAACTGGTCAAAGTTATCGGTCAATTCTAAAAAGGACTTGACATTGTTCACATTGTTGTGTTCCGGTGTGGGGATAAGACAAACGGTGAAATTACTAGCATACAGCCATTCCATCTTAGTCCTCAGGGTCGGCAACGCATTTGAGGTCTTAGGATTATAGTCTTGAGAATTCAATTGTCTATGGGTCTCAGATTCCACTTACCATCAGGTGGCCTGAGTGCTCGTGTGCCTTCTCCTTAACATAATAAAAAAAAAACAGACTTGTTTAGTCCACAAGAGAAAATACTTCTTACCGAACAATAGGGAACATGCATGAAAAACAGAATTGAGTTTCATTCATATATAATTTCACAATTTAGGAGAAAATTCAAAAAAATCATATAAAACGCAATACACTAAATTTTGACCCGTTTATTAAAATTTTATATAGAATCAAAATTTGTTAAAATTTTGAAACTTCTTTTAAGGTTTAGATATTTTTTGTCGGCTATGACTCATTTATTTTCGTAATATTTAAATTCAATGATATTGGTTTATAAATAGTATTTTCTGAAATAAATGCGAAATTCTTCATAAGGTCTGTATATTTTAAACATGGGTCTACAGTTGTGACGTCATTCCTGTCGTCGTGTCGAAAATAATGTACAAAGGCGAACTTATCCCTTTGCATATACAGCCTTCTCTTTCATAGCACTTTCCAGGGAACGTAAGAAAAAAGGCATGTTCCCTACAAATTGTCCTCACGTGTGACATCCATGGACCTATTTCTCAAATATGCAAAATACACCTTAACAGGACTAAAAACCATTAATTATAACTAGAATTAAGATTAGAAACTTACTTGCTAACAGTATTCTAAAATTTGCGAGGTAAAATAAAAAAATAATACCCCTCAAATGTCTCCGAGAATGTTCCCAGAGATTTCTGGGGCAGATTTCTAAATCGCTGAGAACGTTCTGCAACGTGCAGATTGCTAGTCAGAATGCATCATACCTTTGGTGTACACCGCAGGCCCATCTTTACTCTACAAAGAAACGAAGGGTCAAACTTTAACACAGAAACCACTAGTAAGGACTACCATTAAAACACCATGAAAAGGAATGTATCCCACACGTAAAGTTTCCTCCCGTCTCACCCAACTCAAACTTAAATCGTAAACAGTCCCTATTCGGGTTGCACCGCTGCAAATACGATGTGGGTGTGGCGAAAGTTTGTCGGTCCGTTTGCCTGCTCATTAGTGTTTCAGTGCGTTTGTCTTTAGATACCACTTTGGGCTACAGAATATAGTTTTATGTGCATGTACTAGAGGCGCTATTTCTAACAAAAACCAGCCTTCCTGTAGGTTCAAACTTGCCTATTCTGCGCTTCCTACGCCCGCAATCCAGCCCACACAGAAGTCACACTCAGAGATGGAAGCTAAGGATCCCGGAGCTTCGCGCTTGAAGTGCGGAGTACATGCCGTTTGAATTTGAAGTCATAATTGGATAGCAAGTTGCTTAAACAATTTTCTACATAAACTTAAGATTGACATGTACAATGGCGGAATCTCTTCCAGATGAGTGAGGAAACTGTACGAGGATGAGCAAGATTACATACAAAGATGTGCACAAGTAACTAATATTTTTCGTATGTCTGAAAGTTAATTCTCTACTTATTCATTTTAATAAGTAGGTTTGAGGTATTGTATTGCTTGTCAGGGAAGTTTTAAGTTCCGCTAGTGGGCAAACGCTCACAAAATTTAGTAAGTGGTTATTAAAAAACAAATTAATATTATGCTCTGTTTGATCTGGACAGCCTCTGTGATTGCTACTTACCAACTCCCGAAACCCCTATTTATACAAGAGTGGTGCACATTTACCAACCCCTGTGACATTATGACCAATACTGGTCAGATAGATGTTTGAGATGATGATGTCATGTACCGTTGGACCGTTACTACTTATTATCTATACTAATATTATAAAGAGGAAAGATTTGTTAGTTTGTTTGCATTGAATAGGTAAGCTCCAAAACTACGGGCCCGATTTAAAAATCTTTCACCAGTAGAAGGCTACATTATCACAGATTAACATAGGCTATGTTTTATTTTTCTACGGGAATGGAGTCGCGGGCAACAGCTAGTTGTTTATATGTATACCACCTATTATGCCACACTTTTTTTAATTTCCCAGCTACAATTTCAATGTTAATTATACCTTTGGAAAAAAAATCAACGACTGGCTTTACGAACAGTAAACACTTCAAACAACACTCATTATTCCTTTTGTGCTCGCAACACTCGTTTTCAATAGGTCTTATTTGTTCCCGTTCTGTAATTAAAAGAGATTTTTTTGTTGATGTTAATTAGAATTGCAGCAAATTCACAGTATCGTTTTTATTACTTAACTTGAGGAATGCCTTTGATTTTATAAGAATTAGTACTACATGGTGTAGGTATTAATCATTTAATATGGTTACTTACTGGTAACTAGAAGATTTTAGTGTAAATGATACGATAGTCTCGAATTAAAAACTCTTCATTTCACTATAATTCCGAGAAAAATAAATCTTAAATAATCGTTTTAACATAGACTCGTATAAAATGACAACTTATTAGCGTTATCATTTTGCAGAAAGAGTTAAAAGAGAAAACAAGGTTGTTTTTGGGGTTAGAAAATAACAAATACCTAGTCCATAAACAACATTTCCGAACATTTACACCGCGCACTCCGACGACAAGGGTAGCATCATAAAAATTAAAAGGCAATATCGTCGGTGATACCGCAATACCGCGCAACTAATAAATTCAATAAGTGGCAAAATGTACCTTGCTGACTTGCTTGCTAAGGTGTATTTTGCAGCTTATTTAACTTATTAGTTACGCGCTATTGCAGTATCACCGACTATATGTATCTGGATGTTTGTGGTTTATCAAGGTTTACTTGAGATGTAAAAAAGTATTTATAGAGCCAAATCAAGTAAATCCATGTTTAGCTTAAATTTATAGTTTGTCGTGGTGCCACCCAAATGCTAAGCACCTATGCTCCGAAGTGATTGTCCAAAGGAGACAATTTTAACATCATTTTTCCTATAAACAATATTTTACTAAGTGGATGGATGATGTTTAGTGATAGGCCGGACGGAGCAAAACTTTAACAAAACTTGTAAAGCTGACATAAAGGCGAACTTACAACCAAGAAAAATAAGAATATTGGCAGATTCCATTTAACTCTATATTAGAGTCTCGGATTTGGTATAAGCAAATTAATATTTTCATGCTGTTATGTAATTTTCATGGCTGTAATGTAAGTTATGTTAAAGTTTTGCTCCGTCCGTGCCGATCACTTATAATGATCTTATCGACCGTTTTCGGCCATGGCGACCACTTCGACTCCTAGTCGGTCGGGCGCTGGTGCACCCGAAGATGGCTTATGTAGCTGACCTTTGCAGCGAACTCTCGCGCACACTGAGGGCACGTGAGTATGCCGCATACATAATTATAGTTGATGGCAGCGGGTGGACTGGCCCTTACCTCATCGCTCTTAGCAGCTTTACTAAGGACATGTGGTGACAAAACTGTATTCTGATTAGTATTCAAGTTGTTTCCTAAACAACTCCTCGCTTTTAAAAGCCACATGACGAAACTTTCTTCCCCCTAATGGGTAGCCATGGAATAAGAAAAACTATGATTTATATTGCCTTTTGCGAACAGGGAAAAACAATTTCGTCGGTTTCCTGAGGAAATAAGTATATGCCGGTTAGTTGCAAAAAGAGTCGCGTTGTTTATTTGATAGATATTCCGGATCGTGTCACAGTTTATTTATTGAATAAGTACTTACTACATGATATGTATTTATTGCATTGGTTGGATATTAGATGTGATACGGAACCACGCGTATAAAATATATCTCTGTGTATTATTTGCTTGTGAATTATAAAAATGTACTTTACGTCCTTTTTCTTTCTACTAGAACTACGACTATTTAACTACGACTAGCTAAGTATCTTTATATAAAACTTCATCACAATTAGTTTAGCGTTTAACCTGAAAGTGTGACAATAAGACAGACAGATAGAAAAACTGTTTTGTATTTAAATTTAATAATCAGAAAGGCTTTTTTTTGGTATTGTCAGATTAATGATATTTCTCGGTTTCCACATGTTTCACCGACACTCATTTAATTTCGCAGAATTTTCATTTCATAGAAAGCTAATCTCATTGGTTTCGATTGTGACCACCAACAAATACCTAATATTAATCTGAAATCAAAAATATTTCAGCAGAGTTTAGCTTACTATGAAATGAAAATTCTGTGAAGTACGTTCTATAATATGAGTGTTAGGGAAACATTTTATTTCACAGTAATCCCGGCCGAGTTTAAGAGAGACAAAGTGGAATAATGAATGTACTACGAGCGTATTAAGCTTAGTAAAATTAAAATATCATTATATCAATAAAACTAACCCTTATGCCATGAAACAAATAAGTAAAACTAAAGACAAATACACTCTTAACAAACTTTCCTTAATAAGGAACATTGAGAAATTGAAATAAATGTAATATTCATTTTTTCATTAAGTTAATCTGATATCGCAAGTTGATATTTGCAAAATAAAAGCCAGACAAAGTTAAAGCTCTGAATATAAAGTTACTGAACTCCCATTGTTAATATTATTTGCTTTCAAAGCTTCGTAGTTTTGTTTAATTACGGGGTAGTTGAAACCCGATTCTCTCTTTAATGTCAGTTTCAAAAACCTGTTTTTAATGATGGCGAATGTTGTTAATTTATATATTAGTTTGCTTATTAGACATTAAAATATTTATAATATCCTTTTTTTAATGTACAATAAAAATACATAATTAACATTTCAATAAACACTCAAGGGTTTGTGTGAAGACGCTTTAAATTATAATATACAGCTGCACAAATGTTAACATATGAATTTGTATCGTTAATATAATATATTACGACTATAAAAAGACTTAATTTTTTTTTGTTGCAAATTATCTCTTTTACCTTCTCGTGTGGACACAAAGTCACACTAGAAATGATGACATGGGTTGTCATCAAGCTGTAGGTATGCGATACACTGTATTGATATTCGAAATTTGAAATTTCATGTACAGCTTATCAGACAACAAGCCCCTCTCCTACTGATATTCTAAATTTGAAATTTCATTTATTAACTTACTTAACAACACTCCCCTCTCCTCGCACCCCTGCATTAGAGGGTCCATGAATATCGTTAAGTTAGTGGAATCATTGAATCGGAAATATCTCTTATTTTTTAAGCTAGAATAAAAATAACACAACATGTGTTATTGATTAACAATAGCGAAGCAAATATTAAAATTTGTGCACCTATTAAAAATTAGCCTGTATTTATAGTAATTACATAACACAAATGACAATTGAGTCTGTCCTTTTTTAATTTGCAATTTCAAGGATTCAATTAATTGCATTAGAATGAAAAGGTAACAAGAACAAATGTTAATACATCAGATCATCTTCAACAATGCAAAGAGACGTTCTAGGAATCTTAACAAAAACTCACCCTTAGACTTGTTACAATACAAGTCTAACAATGATTGTATTGTTTACAATGAATTAGTTTAGTTTAGTTCAATAACATCTGACAACAATGATTACTGCTAAGCGGTGTTGTTTGTTATTGTTGTTGTTGAGTGTTTTGATGCTTCCGTGTAACGCACATTCAACGCATTTATCTCAGTTCAATTATGAGGCCTCTTACAAAACCGTTACCTATTGCCGTTTTTAGGAAACGGTGAAGCAACCGTCGTATTAAACTAAAGGGGGCGCGAAAACAACATTTTTGACCAACTCCTTTGTGTGGAGTGTTGTTATTTAAAGCTCATTGAGAAGATAAATACTTTATTTTTTGGTGTAAAAGGAATAAGATCCCAACAAAGGCAGTTTTTATTTCATTTGTAAAGAATATTTGTATATTACTAACAAATTCCAATATAATTGATAACTTGTAACGATGCACGTATTTCATTATGTCTACTAGTTAATAGGTAATCAAAAATAGTAATAACTAAAATGGGTATAATTCTGATAACGTCTCACAAGTAAGTCCATTTTAATTCTAAACTTCGGATTGAATTGCAATTTTGCATAATACGAGTATGTTACTATAAAGGTGAAAATGATGATAGAGGTAGAAGATGGCCATAAGAACTCCTCAATGGTTCTAGTAGAACCGTCGAGTTTGAACTCGTTTAACTTACCAGTAAATTGTTATCTAATACCTAGTCTTTAGGCACAAACGGCAAAAAGTTTGTTTTATTAAATGATATATCTAAAAACATAAACATTGACAAACTATTTTTTTTTTAATAATTTGTTTCAAAACTAGATAAAAACCTCAAAGTTATAAATCATAAGAAACTGTTAAACTTAACTAGTAAGTATATACAGAATCCCAGGAGTGGCCTTAAGCTGTTATCCATTACTTATTGTTTGAAAGTTCCCGATTGCAGTATTTAAGTTTTCCATTTTAAATTCTACGATGCTACCCTCCGGGAGTCGAGGGGGCGGAATTTGGTGTAAGGGACAGTTCACAGCGGACGACGTTTATAAAATCTTAGTTGCAGAATTTTTATGGTTTTCTTTCAACTGGCTTAATGACAATGTTATCTTAACAATAATAAATAAATAATAAATATCAGGGGACAATTACACACAAATTGACCTAGTCCTAAAATAAGCTCTATACTATCCGCAAAACCAAGTAGCGACTCAGGTCATAAATTATCAGAATCATACTGTCTCTTTCACATCTGCACCGCCTTATAGAGCGGACCGCGCAACAATAGTGCAATAGCAATAGTGACGTTTATTGCCTGACTCGCCAATTGGTTTTGCGGGTAGATTAGACTTGTACTATGGGTACTAGACAACGATAAACATACTTATATAGAGAAATACATAGAAAACATCCAAGACTCGGGAACAAATATTTGCCCTTACTGGGATTTTAACCCAGGACCGCTGGCTTCAGAGACAGGGTCACTCCCAACGAGGCCAACGTGTCATCAATAAGTAAAAAAAGCGGCAATTGAAATTGTAAGACACCTTAACTTCACATTAAAAGAATCATTATCTTTTACAGATTACATAAAAACAACAAGAGACACTTGATATTTTTATTAAAAAGGAAAACATTGGTTTACTTTTAGAACAAATACGGTTTACATCTTTAGTTTATTTAATTTAAGATACACAATATATCCGAATTTCAAAATGCATAAACGAAATGCCTACAAACACTAAAGAACTGTGAATTGATCTCGAAAGCTGTCGTTTTGTGAAACTCTACAATTACACCAGCGTACAATATTATAGGAGATATGAAAAAGTAATACCTCCTACCGAGGACTTGGACGCAGCTTGTGGGTATTAACATAAACATGACAATATAATGCAGCAGCGGCGGACAACTGTGCCGTTACTGCAAAACTATGGAACTGCACTTCTTGCTGTAAAAAACACTCTTTACGAGCAGCTTAATCAGAAGACTTAATAAGACGACCGCTTACAGCACTTCAGTGTTACTCGGCATGAGTGTTTTGAAAAAGAAATAACATTTCAGTTTAGAAAACAGCAAAAGTTTCATATTTTCTCAAGCATAAATAAGACATTTGAAGACGCAAACAATGTATTAAAGGAAAGAAGAAAAGCACAGAGAAAGTTTCGAGTTTCATTTACAATCGATAAATAAACTTAGCAGACTTAACATAAAGATGAAGACCAAAGTTTGCTTGGTTGAAACTAGCTACGGTTTTCAGAGAGCAGCCGCTGTGGAAATCCTTTTATTTCCAGTAGGAAATGGAGTGAGAAAAAATAAAGTCAGCGGCAGGTTAATAAACTCGTTAACCGACCGCCTGCTTTTCTTTCCTGGCAAATGGAAATACGTAATGAAATTTCAAGGCTAGATTAGATAAGCGACGGCATGAAATAATTTGCATTAGGGACCTTTTCTAACAAACTTATTGCGAATTGTTACCTGGTAACTCTTGAAAGTAGAGATTATTCTTTATAGCTACGGTCTGCGTTAATAATAGCTGTACACTGTTCTTGGTCACTTTAACGTTATGTTTGAACTGCTGCATTAGTCCGTCAAAGGCAACAACGTATTAAAGTGTGCAGCTACTTATTTATTATACTTAACTAGCGACCCGCCCTCGCTTCGCTACGGATTAAAGTATTATACATATAAACCTTTCTCTTCAATCACTCTATCTATTAAAAAAAACCGCATCAAAATCCGTTGCGTAGTTTTAAAGATTTAAGCATACGTAGGGATATAGGGACAGAGAAAGCGACTTTGTTTTATACTATGTAGTGATTAAATTTTCTATGAAACTTTTCCGTTGTGCCACGAAAATTAGCCATACAATTGTAAGGATACTTTTCCTCGCACAACTGAACTTTCTCCGTCTTCGTTGTTGGTATGATTATCTACGCATAATTATGGTCTTAACTATTTGGTCCTCACCCTTATATGGTCGATAGTATATTCTAAAATATATTTCTAAATTCATTCATAACGTTGTTTGAAAGAACATTTGGAAGAACTGAAATACCCAAACAAAATTCAAATTCAACATTCAATATGTTTTTTCAGTAAATAGGCCACAAGAGGGCTCTTTTACACGTCGGTAATATGAAGTGAATATACTAGAGCTTCGGACCAGACCATCATTGCGGAGAAAAAGCGCCGCAAGAAACAAATTCAATCTTTTCCTAGATTCACTGAAAAGGCACCCAAACACTATTTTTCTGGGAATGGGCCAATTCCTCTCTAGAATACTAAAGCCCGGTGTAACCCTCGAGCGTTATTTATAGTATTTGCTTCTAAATGATACTGTCCGTAATTTCCAAAGTTGCTGATCTCAGCTTAATAATATCTAAGTTATTTATCGAGGAATACAAATATCTGCCTACCCCACTCTGGGAATGAAGGCGGAATGTTGTGTATATATTTACTAATATCTACATACATACATACTATCACGCCTTCAGTCCCAGACTGGGGTAGGCAGAGCAACAGAAATACCAACAACTGCAAAGAGTTGTTGGTAATTGTGTAACCACATTTTGCATAAACAGGCTAAGATGTTTACCAGTGTATTAGTGACAGGTTGCAAGCCCATCGCCTAACAGTACTAGAAGCCCTCATTCTCTTAGTCGCCTCTTACGACATCCACGGGAAGATATGGAGTGGCACAATTCTAACCCGGCAACCACACGGGCATTATTACATGGTTTCATACCCATAATGTTGATACGTTTATCTTTAAACGAAATGTATATATTATTACTGGTAATTGACAGTCTTTCTGTAGATTGTCTATATATTTTAAATACATGCAAGTTAGTGAAACAATGTATTTTCAACACTACATTTCCTTCTGACGCATCACAAAATGCTTTTACAGCGAATTTTATGGCACGCTAAAGTGGCACCTTGCGTATGAAACGACCGCTCTAAAAGAAATCTCCGCGAATAACGCTTTTATGAGAATGTTTGACTATTTCACTCACGGATCATTTAACAATTTGTCAGTCGCGTGTAGTAAAACACGTATGGGCTCGAGGGGTGGAAGCGATTGAACAAATTTGTCACATTGACATAGTTTTTTCACTTGTTATTGAATTAAATTCTCGATCATTTTGTACCGTAAGCTTTTGAAAAATCAATTTCTTTTTTGTATTTATATAACAATGAAATGGAATGTTTTAAAAACAATAAACCGCCATCAATATCTCAAAAAAAACCTATTATTAAATTGTTAATAGGTCAGACCAACTGAAGTAGCCGTCCCACATTTTTTTTTCAGTTTAACTGAAGAGATTTTTTATAATGCATTTCCAAAGTATTTTTTTTTAAGGCGTTTTACTGTTTTTAATAACATTTAATTAAATTTCATACCTTTGTTAGTGATCATAATCCCACTGAACTCCCACTTCGCAGTGAATTAGAACCACAGGATATTTATTGCTTGTCGCAAGCAACGCCGCGGGAAAGTGATGGCACTTAATTAAGCTTAAACTATTCAAATGTGCTTCGTCATAGTTGCTCGACTATCTTAATTGAAATATCTCATCGCCACCCTTGAGATAGGTACTATTGAGGAGTTCCGGTGACCATCAGTGGTCTTCACCATCAGTTTTACTTCATCAAATGACTACATATAATATTTGAGGAGTTATCTCAATTCTTCACGGATCCCCTCATCAGATACCAACTTGGTAGCAATGAGACCATCTCGGGACGATGACGGAGTAATCGCGTAACAAAAACATAAATAAAATAATGTTTTAAGAACCAAAAAACCGCCTCCAAAAACGCAAAAACACTTCTTTTTAAATTGTAGGCACCTAACTAATACGATATTGTGGTCGCCGACTTCGGTGGGCCTACAATTTTAAAAGAAGTTATTTTTTAGTGATCATAATACGCTGTTCCGTAGTCCCACTTATTAGTTGATATGAAACTTTAAGTTTCAAGCGCGCCGCAAGGAACGCCGCCGGAAAGTCATAGTCATATTTCAACAAGTAAATATTCTCCGTTGTAGTCGCTCAACTATCTTAATCGAGATATCTGATCGTAACCCTTGAAATAGGTACCGGTGGGGAGTTCCGATGGTCATCTGTGGTCTTCATCATCAGTTTCACTTCCCCAAATGATACTTTCTGAATGCAAATGCTAGAGATGTTACTAAAAATACTAAAATTCCTATGTTTGCCTACAATATTTGAGGAGGTCGCACTGATCCCCTCATGAGGTTCAGATTTGGATACAACGAGACCACCTCTGAAGTACACTCTATCTCTCTCTAATTGACGGAGTAATCGGTAAACATACATAAAAAAGAAAATACAAACAATGGAACGTATAACTTCCTCCTTTTTTTGAAGTCGGCTAAAAATACAAAATTAAAATAGGTAAAATATTATCGTTTAGGGGTTTAGGTACCACATGGTTTATTCATATTACAATAGTCCTAAATATTACACACAGAATAATTTTAATTACCTATGCGCTTACGCTTACTGCTAACAGCAAACACTTGGAAGACTTTAATATGGATTCTTCGAGTGCTGAAAATAACACTTTAAAAACCTTCACCAGCAGCTTAAATTTTCCTGACGACCTGATTTTCCTTAGCTAATAATTAACCTTCTCGACCCGAGTCTCATTTAAACTGAATTTAACGTAAAGGAAATTACATCATACCCTACCGAAACGGCATTAACGACCCAGTTTGCCATTTTTAGGGTTCCTTAGTCAAACTAGGAACCGTTATAGTCTCGCCATGTCCGTCCGTCCTCAGCGTAGCTCAGAGACTCTTCGTACTAGAAAGCTGTAATTTGGTATGAATATACATATTAGTCACGCCAACAAAGTGGTAGAATAAAATTTAGAATATTTTTTTTAGTGTACTTCCCCTACACGTAACTTGGGAATGTTTTACATTTTTCTCGTCTACCCCATAGTGTGGGATATCCTTGGATAGGTCTTTCAAAAATATTATGGGTTTGTTCAAACAATTTTTCGATTAAGGGATCCATTTATGAAATATTAAGCTTTAAAGCGCTAATTTTTGTTAGTCAAGTGTCCCCCACCCCTATGACCAAAACTACAAATACTACAATAACTAAAAATAAGAAAAAAATCGTACATGAAAGCGCATATAACGAATTTATAAGGAAAACTATGACGACTAAGTAGATATCATTAGTTCTTGAGATACAGGCGATTTGGATAAGTTGTATAAAAACTGAGCGCGTCTCGCCCTCAAACGTATCAGTTTGGCGGGAATACATATTTATAGTACCTATGTAAGTTATCATTTGAACAAATAAATAAAAAAAAGGGTTTGTACCTACTAAAGTCATCTAAGACGGCACCAAATGACTTAAATAAAAAAATTAATAGAAATAATTTATTACTTGTTGATTTTTATGTTTGTACTACTCCAGTACTTAACGGCATCGGAACCCTGCACTGAGCATGGTCCGACATGCTCTTGCCCGGTTTTTGTAGCTTATTGTTTATCATAAAATTGCAACAAATAGAAAACGTGACCTGAGCCAACTCATACATCCAAGGATTTTCTCCACTAAACATAAAGCGGTAAACTTCCTCAGGCCGCCTAAAGCCAAGTCGGTATCCCGCAAAGGGATCTTATTCGTACTTTGCATGATACGACTCCGCTGCGATCTCTTGTAAACTCAGAAGGCGCAAATATTCAAGACTTGCCTATGCAGCTCACAATACTAGGCTTGCATCGATGCTGAAGAGCTTAAAAAATTCAAACCTAAACAATAGATTACATTAATTATAGTTTATAATTATTGTACTGCACAATTAAACCGACGATTCCAAATACTTTTGATTAACAATAATAATTAAACTTATTACCTAACAAGTCATTATCTAATGAGTATAAATATATATGTTACTCTTGTCAATGTATGGTGTTGCGTAAAATAGTTGCTCTGGGAATATACGTATCAGATCCTACCGACTACGCCAAGTAAAAAAATCACTTAATTATCAATTCAATCAAGCACGTGGAAAGCAAGTTATGTGAACAGTTAGCCCCACTTATTTGCATATGATAGAGAGGGTTCTTGGTTTTTCCCATGTGTTCGTAATAGTAATGGTGAGGGAGGGTATTTGGAGCAGAAATATTAAAACATTAAACATTTAAATAATAACGTTACAAGTCAGTATCACTTAACTAATAATTAAGTTATTTTAGATACAAGTCTCAACTCCTTAGCAGATCAGTCGAGAATGTCTTACTGCTATATTTTACTTCTATTTATAAACTCCATAACCGTTGGTTTACAATATTCTTTAATATAAATTCATAGACAATAGAGAACATGCATGAAAATCAGAATTGAGTTTCATTGATACGAATTAGGCCGCTTCCTGACTTGTCGGTATGTAAAACACGGAATCGGCAAGGGTTTCTAGGCAACCAGTGGAGTCTACCAATCAATGCGCAGCGTTTACGCCGCTTGTACGTTTTACTGCACGCATACCGACAAGTCAGGAAGCAGCCTTAGGATAAAATGTAAAAAAAACATATAAAACACAATACACAAGTTTTGAACTTGTTAAATTTTATAAACTTTTTTAATGTTTAGATCGCTTTTTTCGGCATCATCATTTTATTTACGTAATATATTAACGATATTGGCTTAAACATAGTAATTTACGAATATAATGCAAATTTCTTTATAAGGTCCTTATATTTTAAACATGGAACAACAGCTGTAACATCATTCCTGTCGTCGATTTTGTATAGAGTGTTTTTTGCAGTGGGTCTGAACTATGACTTTTTAAGCTTCATATCTTATGAAAAAATTACACGACAATTATTTTGGGTACACAGTTATTCCTCTCTTTCAAAGCACTTTCCAAAAAGTGGAAGAAACAAAAATACATGTTTCCTATTAACGGAAATCATTAATAAATATCAATAAAATAAGTATAATATTGTTAATTAAAAATAATAAAAACAATCATGATATTCAAATACATGGCGGTAATAACGTTATTCTATAAAATATTGAAGAGGATATTCGGCAATATAACCTTACATAATATACGCGGGTCATACACACTCTTAAAAACAAAAGTTGTCTCTCCTGTGGTCAACAGTTAAGAGCTTGTGTGCTTATAAGTTATGTTTTTATATGATAGGTCTAAAGCAGTACTGAAGGTGTTTTTGCGGGAATGGGCTTAGCCAAAAAATTTGGCCTTAAAAACGTTAGCTTTCGGTATGTCCATGGGAAAGACGGTAACCTAAATCTGTGTATGACCCACGCAACGCCAGTGTCCCCCCTCGTACCGTACTCGTGTCGTAGTCGCAAGGAGGCTCGCGTCTGTCTCGCGCATTGCCGGCACGGATCACTTATTTTTATGCGTTCCACTTTACACATTGATAAGAAACGACGTTGGTTTTGCAGTATTTCTGTTAGACGGAACTTAATCGTAACAAACTCACAAAGGCTTCTAATTCTGTTCTGGATTCTTGGCGTTTTACGACTGCCGGTGGATATTCCTCTGAAACATTGGATTGATTCCTTCTATTGGTTTGCGTCCGTCGACCTTGTTCTGACCCTTTTGTCTAAACTAGAGCCAAGGGCAAACATATCTTATTCTTATGGAAAAAAAAAACAACTGATCAGCTGATCACACACTTCAGAGTTGCTGAAGAACCAACTAAACAAAAACTCAATCCATGGAAAACTGTCACTTAAGATATGTCTAAGGCGTGTCTAAGTTTTTTGTAATAATAACACCGAATATGTTTTTGTTTGCTGAAAATGTCTGTTGCGTATCTATACAACCTTAAACACATATATGTATATACCAACAAGGTTAAAAGTTTTACTAGTTATACTTACCTGTTACATTCGATAAGTGCTTGATTTTAAACGCAAAATAACATATTTAGCACTATAATAAGTAAAAAAACTTACAAAACTAATATTTTAACTCCTTTTTTATATCATGGTTTGGATAGCAGCGAAAAAAATGACGATCGAGTGCCATAACTGTCATACGCAGCTGCAGATTTCAATAATTCACCACCCATTATCACCTGAGAGGCGTATGCTCTTCAAATTATGTATCACGCGTTTTGACCCAGTTCTATACCGGTCCTCCCTTTCCACCCTTTACATTTAGCGCTATGTGTGAATGGGAGAAACTACCTAGCGGTCGATGCTCCCGTCTCCTAAGTACTTATGGAAATGAGGGAACCAATTTCATAGCCCACTCGCTTTTGTCAAATTTTCAGAATTCCCTTCCATTTGTGGAAAGTATGATAATTGTTCCCTAACATCACGACAAGATTTAATTGTTATATTATAGGTGGTATTATAATAAACTCAAGCTAAAACACAGTTTAAATAATATCAGTCTTGCCCGAATCACAATCAGTAGGTACGTACCAGTTGCTAATAAAACTGATATTATTCACGGTTACGGCTGTTTGCAATGGCATCTAATGGTTATATTATTTAGATATATCTAAATTTTATTTACTCAAGCTGAGTTTTTACCTAATAATCTTGTGTACTTTAGGTACTTACAGAAATAATCAATGGATTCATTCATAACGCAGGCTCCTTTTCTAGTCTGAGTCTACCGCCGCTCCCCAAGATACCACTTTTGTGTTAAATCACCGCAAGAAACTTAACAAACTATAAAAATAAGTATTCAAGTAACTTTTTGGTTCTGTAATATAACAAGCTAAGGACTTAATATACACTTTCCGAGTATTATGCAATCCCTTAGCTTCATCCTCATTAATATTCTCAAGAAAATCTCATCATACTTAGGGAGCAGCTCTTTGGTTTACGACACTTAACTGATAGTAAGTGAATGTTATGCAAAATAGGATTGCGCTAGCACTAACGAACTTGCCTGAATGGCCTGAATCTAGTTACCGGGACAGCAAGGCTCTTACAAGGTAGATCTTAAAGGTGAAAATTTAGTTTAATTTGCAGATGGGAATCTTAAGACAAGGAAGCTAGCTTGTCCTAAGCCCCTGCTCGTAATACGTGTCCATTTGTCTAATTGATTCCATGGTAGTTAAAGTCATTGTTACCAATGAGATGGTTGGATTTTATTTTTAAGAGTGAAGTGATGCAATGTTGGTTATCATAACGGATAGTTGGAAAGAAGAAACGCCACAAGAAGATGTCTAGTAAAGAAGGAAAAAACCAGGTGGCAGACCGGAGCCCTGCTGATGAAAATAGTAAATGTTCAAGAGCCTTATATAAGATGCATCGAAAACAGTCAACATGAATGGAATTAAGATAATATGCTCGACGTGATCGCCCAGCAGCTTATGGTAATCCAATACATTAGTTTATGATCGAAAAATGGCCTTGTGCTGAAGTTTCTTGCAGCGTTTCTTCTCTGCAATGATGGTCTTGTCGGTGGCACTAGTTGATTCAATGCATATTACCGACGTGTGAAAGAGCCGTCATGTGGCCAATTAAATAAAAAAAATTATAAAAAATAAATAGTTTATTTAAATGTGTAAATCAATTACATTTCAATTTGAAAATTATTTGGTACACTTACTTAAAAAGTACACACGCATAGTTCAACTTACAAAAGAAACAGAGGCCCCCAAACTAGGCAAAGCCTGTATCTTGGGAGACCAAGACAGATTAATATTAACATTAGCAACTTCTACTTAGGTACCATTTACAAGTGTTTTTCCTTTTAAGAGCGTCTAGAACACACAATTGCAAGCATAGAGCATTTAACTTAATAATAGTGTTTCTTACAGAGATCTTCAGAAGCATAATAACCTAAAGTAAGCAACCAGTCTGATATTAGCTTTTTGGCTTTGTACATTACAACAACACAACATTACAATTAACTGAATAGATATTTGAAGTCTTTTTCGATCGCTGAAAAATGCATCCTAGCTTATAAGAGAGTAATATTCGTAGCCGACATCCCTGAATTTGGCCACCAACGATTTTCGGGAGAGAATGGCGTAAAAATTATCCACTTGAGCAACTTCATCACAAGTATCATACCGAAACTGGCCGGGGAACTAAAAAGGAACAATAAATAAACGATAGGACATGCCCGCGCTAAAACTACACTAAGATAAAAGAAAAGTTTCATAGCTGGCGGCAAACTCGGGCAAGTTTTGAGAGTTCTTTGCTATAAAGAAAAATGTATTCTTAAATAAGTTCACTTAATAATGTTTGGAATTTTATTAATGTTTCATTATTTAGTTCTACTACGTTAAATCGGTCTTATAATGACGCATTTGATAGATTAGTGCAGTAGTACAAATATGACGTTATAGTGACAAAGCAATAAAATGTGCTTTTACTTATAAAGTCGAGCGCACATACTCATACGAGTATGTACTAGTTGTGTACATATACCTCTACTAGTATTTTTACGTTTCATTAACTCACTGTGGTGTAAAAAGGAAGTATATTACTAATTGCCATCGGCGGACATCTGGCAGACCTGATGGGAAGTGGTCACCATCGCCTATGAACATTTGCAACGCCAGAGGCGTCACCAATGCGTTGCCGGTCTTTAAGTAATTTAATGACATCCCTTTTTAAAAGCGAAATATAATAAGTATAATAGGAAACTAAATTACATTTTTATAATGGAAAAAACGGATTATTTCCACATAGCTCAGAGGCATTAACAGTAACTTCTAATCTTCAAAAAGGTCATAAAACCTCTAGAATCATAAAACAGTTTTATAAGCTGGCTCCCATCATTTTGCGGATCACAGCTTAAATCTGGAAGCAAATTTTAAACGGAACAATCGAAGAGTCGAGGAGCAGGCCATAAACTATGAATCCGAACTGTCTTACTTTGTAAGTTGGCAACGTCTCTCGTGTCCAACCTCATATTTAACAACTTGGTCGACTCCTATAAATTTATATAGCGAGCAATAATTTACGGGAGATCACTGGAGTTACTTTTTGGGTTGAGTTTTTTCATTGTCAACTGGTAGAGAATGACGCATTTATTTTACATGCGAGATGTATTACAAATACAATTTGTGTTTTCAATCTTCTCAGAATGTTCCGTGAAAGAGAGAAATACGACACAAAAGGCATTCTTACGGAATGTCCGAATAAAATCGAGACATCCGCAGCGCCGCGAGCTTAGCTTCGGCGGGCCAACACAAACGGAGAGAGGTATCGAGCCTTGACCGGCTTCTATCTCCAAAGAGATTCCAGCTCCTTCCTGCATGGTATATTTTAAACAAGCCTTAGAAGCAGCTCTGTTTTGGATTTATCTGTATAATAAAATGGTATTGCCCATTGAGGAAATCTGGCAGGCACTTCGAAGTCTGAAGTATACTTATACTTGAAAGACGGTATTGGTCGACATACACCGGTATACACTTTTAGGCAATACACTTGAACAGAACGTCTATTTTATTTATAGTCATAGCTTGTCCAACACCCTGCCCCGTATCGGATACTATATCTATCATTATTTTCGCAATGACTTGAAACCTCTTACTCCTAGAGTGCAAAAAAACTAAAAGTATTGTGTTCAGCTAAATTTGGTAACGATCGCATATTATGAGCGTATGAGAGCGAGTAAGAGAAAAGTACAAATCCGAAGCATATTTAGTATGAATAGAAAAGTAGCTCGTCTACGGCGTTTAACGCCAGGGAACGCCAGAGCGGCGTCGATTCGCGTGGCTTGAGACATAAGCGCATGCAACCAAATGCGGCGACGGCGCGACCCTAACTAAACCGGCTTGGTCCGTCCTGTTAACTTTGCTCTTTGTGGCTCGCAGCTCGTTAACAGTTGAGGCACACACATGCAAGCAGCACGATATATCTTGGTTCAAAGAGTATTCTGTGCCCAAATACCGTCTTAAGCAATCCACTGTAGGATATTCTTTGATATCAAGCGTCATTAACGTTTGCGGAATTCGACTTGTTAAGGCCAACTGAACTTTTCGAGCACGTCCAATACAGCTATCCCTACTTATTTAACTATAAAAAAACCGGCCAATTGCATGTCGGAGCACGCACAGTGAGGGGTTCCGTAGCTGGGATGAACGTTCATGGTTGAAATTCAAATATTTTATTTTTTATTAAAATGTCAAAAACTACACAGCGTATCGTGTTCAAAACAATTTTGGTTGGAAGTATTTCGTATGTTCTACTACTGTAATTTTTATTAGAATGTTCTATTTAACAGTTCAAAAGCTACCCACCCGGACAGAATTTTTACGACTTTAGAAGCGTATATCTCGCCAACTGTTCACTTACGTAAAAAAGTCACATAAAAATTTCTGTATCATTTTGGAAGCCCTATCTAAAAATACCCCACACGCTGATGTAACTCAAAAAATTTTTTTGTCGTCCCCTTGTTACATGTATGGAGTGCCACCCCTAAATATATTTTTTTTTCAATTTTACTACATCATTGTATAGCGGTTCATAGAATACATCTATCCTCCAAATTTCATTTATATAGTGCCAATAGGCTCTGAGTAAAATGGCTGTGACATACAAACGGACAGACGGACGGACGGAAGGACAGACGGACAGACGGACAGACGGACAGACGGACAGACGGACATGACGAAATTATAAGGGTTCCGTTTTTGCCATTCGGCTCCGGAACCCTAATAAAGGCGTTTTGGTAGTGTTTCTAGGATACTTTTTATTACGGGTACGTATCATAATATATAAGGTTCAATTTTACTATGGGTCATTATAAATAATGGTCATAATGGTTTTATTTCTGAAACCGTAAACTTCTCAGTGGTGCTAGACAAGTTGCATTCGACAATCGTTAGCGATTATGTTTCGATTGATAAATGTATGGAATTGACGTAAGCCACCGAGATAGTAACGTGACACTTACGTCAATTCCATATATTTTTCAATCGAAACATAATCGCTAGCGAGTGTCGAATACACCTTGTCTAGCCCCACAGGGTTGTTATAAAACAAACCTAACCTAACCTAATGGGTTCTAAGCAATGGCCTTTTAAAAAATCCTGAAAGTTTACGGTTTCAGAAATAAAACCATTATATATTATGAACATTATGTATTATATTTATGACCCATTATATATTTTGAACTTTATATATTGTGATATGATCCCTTTTATTACATGTTAAATAAAAAAAACAAAAACACGGGAACTTCTATGGACTACTAAAATTCAAGTGCCTATATTTTTGCTTCACGGTCAACTAGGTATTTGCGGCCATAGTAAGAAATGAAGTTTTACCTCGTTCCTTTTTACACAACTGTCCAAAAACGAGAGCGTAATGTTTTCAGTATTCATGTTTTTATATTTTGTAAATTTCTTTATTCCACGGTAACTTTTGGTTGCGAGCGCTTATTTTTTTTTGCTTTTTATAGCAAGCGATAATTAAAGAATCTGGGGGTTATTATGACCTACCTATGCAGTTCTGTTTACGCTCAGAGAGAAGGACGGGGGTTATCATGAGCTAGCTTTGCAGTTCATTTTACGGTCAGCGTAAAGGACAGAGCTATGGCGGTTATATAGCTCTGTCCTTTACTCTGAGCGTAAACAGGTGGGTCATCATGACATAACAATGCAGTTCTGTTTACGGTCAGAGAAAAGGACAGAACTATGGCAGTTATATAGCTCTGTCCTTTTCTCTGAGCGTAAACAGAACTGCATAGTTAGGTCATGATAACGCCTCAGAACTATATAACTGTTATAGCTCTGTCCTTTTCTCTGAGCATACACAGAACTGCATAGTTAGGTCATGATAACCCCCCAGGAGACGGTATGTAAAAATATTTAAAATAGGTACTGTCGTGTTCGTTTATCTATAAAACTTGCATAAATAACACATAGCAAGTTTTAAAAACCCAACTGCTGTTTGGATAAATGTCGTCAATAAGTTTAATGTTCCCCCAATTCCTCCAACCCGATTCTTATGATACAAAAACCTGTTGTAACACGTTCCCCTACAAACTGATAGACTCTACGCAATAAATTCGGGCCATGCATGCTCTGGTGTATCTTTGCAATGGATGCATATTTTCAAGCAGTTTTTTTTTAATAACTTGTGTAATTATAATACTATAAAATAAAATAACATCGAATGTGCCAGTTTTCGCCGAATATATTCTATCATACCTTTAATCTCCTGTCCAGCGTTTTTACAATCTTCACTCGCTTCCTGCTACAATGTCACAACTGTATTTATATTTTTACAAGCTGTTTTTCGCACATTAGAATGTCGTCTTACAAAAAAAATACTTTTTGAAACTCATTCCTATTTGTAGTAGTCAGGAAGACTTTTTACCCCAAGCACTGAAAGTTGTTTTTGTATTTATTTGTCAAAAAGTCAAATTCGCCAAAGTTAAAAATCCTCATCACTATCTCAATCTGAATACAAAACAATTTTTTTAACTACTGTGGAAAGATGATGTAATAAGGTATAATTTGGCTTTTATAATTATAAATAATAAAATGTATTTAACAGGAGAATTTGGTAATCACTGTCAGAAGACGGTGGACAAATAAATATTGGTTTTATGGATTATTTAATGGTCTAAGTCACAGACGCTCCAACATTTTATTATTATCGTATTTTTATTATGTTGTTTCATAACCACTGACTATTACAAAAAAGTGCTGCTTGAAAATTTGCATTCATTAAAAACATACACCAGAGCATGCATGGCCCGACTTTATTGTGTACAGTCTTTAGGTAATTACTGTTTCGATGACAATACGAAAGTCGACATCAATATCAACTTGCTATCATTTAGTGCTTTTTACGGACACGGGGCGCCCATACCTATACCCATTTTTCCGAGGACAATACTTTAACGTTATTTACTCTTTAGAAGGTAAACAATCTCGATTGTGGTGCAGGTGGCCATGTACCCGTTGCCTTCTCATAGCGATAAAAAAAGTCATATTAAAAGTACTGATATTTATTAAAAAGCCTCGCCAGCTTGTAAATGAAACCCTTAATCACAATGGATAACCTTTTGAATTGTATTATGTCGTCAATTGGTTGATTTATTTCCGTCGCCGCGTTCGATTGCCTCTAGACGAAGAAGCCATCACAAAAGTTGAGCGGTAACCTTGTTAAATTCCCACAATAATTGAAAAAGCTGCTTCAATCACTCAATTTGTGCGAAAAAATGGCGCACGAGTTGGCGTATCGTTAAACAAATTACTGCGGTCTGTTGGTCGAGTTATTTAATAGATTTGAATAAAGGAAAGAGGGTTGTGGCTTGCAACGTACCGCCAAAAAACCTCTTGAATTTTGATACTTCTGAGGATTATTTTCTAAGTGTTCTTAATTCGTTTGGAAACTAAAAAATCTCAAGTTTTAGAGTCTTCTCAGTAGTTTCTTGAGCAGATTTCAAAACTCTAGAGAATTTTCTGGCTTAATCATTGGTACAAAAAAAATAGGTTAATACAGTCAACAAATTACCCTGGGTTCCTGGGATTCATTCATTGTCATCTATCCGCGAGCACTTCTGATGTATGGTAGATTAAAGGATACTAAGCAATTGGTAGCAATCCCAATCACAACTAACGCTAACTTCGTAAGGTCCGGCGTACTATAAAATGGGACATTTTATAAGTGGGAATTTGATTCTACCAAGAAGGAAATAAAGTTCAGTTACCTTTGCTCTCAAATGCCATTACGCACATTTAAATATAGTTTTAATTAAATTGCCTTGATTATGTACTTACTTACATTGGGTCTTACATGGCTAATAATGATAAAAATAGGTTCTGTGCCTTTAATCAAAAACCATAATTATTGTCTTTGAACTGTTATCGTATTGTTTTTAACTCGGCCGCCATTACTGTCTAGTGAATAAGAGCTATCGTAACGTTGACGCTACGATAATATTTCAAAAGCAATATTGTTTTACTGAGATGAATACAGGCCGTGAGGCGTGGGTGGTACAGTCAAGGTTATAAATATGTATACACTTTAGTACCTTGTCTATTTAACGTCATGTTTCAACCGCCATATGAAATTGTCACAGCGATTAAAGTGACAAGGTACTAAAGTGTATACATATTTATGACCTTGACTGTACGAAGAGTCACGTGATCTACTAGTGCCGCGATTGGTTTAAGAATTGTCTTCGAAAAGCAAGGAATAACTTCTTTTATGATAGGTGGGACACCGATTTCAGTTAGACTGACCTACGAGTATTAACTATCATTTTAAAATAAGTTATTAGGTACTCGCTCTAGCCCTGTGTGGTTGCCGGATTAGAATAGTGCCACTCCGTGTCTTCCCGTGGATGTCGTAAGCGGTGACTAAGGAAATAAAGGCCTGTAGTAATGTTAGGCGATGGGCTTGCAACCTGTCATTAATACACTGGTTAACATCTTAGCCTACTTGTGAAAAATGTGGTTACAAAATCATCAAATTAAGTCTTTTTGGAGTTGTTGGTATTTCTGTAGCTCTGCCTACCCCACTCTGGGAATGAAGGCGTGACGTTATGTGTTTGTTTATGTGTTATTACTCGCTTTTTGAAGACGGTTTTTATATTTAAAAAAATAAATCACATAATGTAGTGATCATACTAAATGTTATGTCGTCCACGTATATTTGAGAAGTTCCCTCAATTTCCCCAAGTAGATATACACAATCGAACAAAAAAAACAATTTTGTCCAGCGCTGCGATATTTGTGTAATCGGAGAACATACATAAAAAAAAACCGTCGAATTTAGAACCACCTTTTTTTTAGTTAGTGTAAAAACGAGTAGAAACGCTAGGTAGCGTAAGCATCTTGGCTAGGGCCTCTGGGCAGCATTAGACTTCCTTCATGCGTATGATTCGATTGCTGTGATGCTGAGCACGATAACCCCAACCCAATTAGCCCACAGAGACACGCCTCTAAACAAGATATGCTAATGTGGAGATTGCAATAACCACGCTGGATATAGAAGCGCTTCAGACGTACAGAAATAGTGTGATCGCCAACAGAAAATGTAGTTTATTTCCTGACATTCTCATTAAAATAGTTTTTTTCGCTAGTGTATGTAAAGTGTTTAAAACACTAACTGAAAAAAATATACACACATACATACATTAAATCACGCCTGTTTCCCAGAGGGGTAGCCAGAGACCACATATTTCCACCTGCTACGATCCTGACAAATCTCTTTCGCTTCTTCCACATTCATACATCGAGTCATGCATGCACGTCGGTTTAAAAAATATTGACATACAAAAAAAGGAATTTTAAAATTCATCAAGATAAAGAAAAATGTAAAGTAAAAATTTGTAATATGATACGAAATTTTAGCTGCCATACTGGTGCCCCAGGGTCGGCTCCTTCACTAGAAAAATTCATTCTTATTCCACTTGAACCTAACAAGATCACAAAATGAACTTAATTTTACGGTTACATCAACTTTCGTTAACAAAAATAATTATTATCTTTTTTTTTTTATTATGTTCTGTCTACTTGAGTGCCCTTCGTGGCAGAAGTAAAATATTTAAAACACATCCTAAATTTTATATCTACCCGGACGCCATTTTAGTGACTTCCTTATACCTTTTTTAAGAAAACTGTCTCAGGTTTTTAGTGTCCATAAAATATTTTATGTTTTCCTACGTCCACTTTAAGCGAAAAGGTATTTAAATACCTTTTATTTATATCTCACTTCAACCTCTTTATAAATATTTTTGCATTTACAGACTTAATTCTCACAATATATCTATACTCATTTATATTAATATAATAAAACGGTATTTTTTTGAGTTTGTGAGTTTATATGATGTTGTGAAGGGTTATCTTTGGATCTACTGAACCGATTATAAAAACTATATCACTAATAGAAAGCCACGTTTTTTGTAAGTGTCATAGGTTATGTTTTATTTTTCTACGCGGACGGAGTCGCCGGCAACGGGTTGCGATTATTAACACTTTGATTTTTCGTACAAGGTAGAATGGTGCAATTTATTTTATCACAATTTTATCACCGCAAACGGTAAGGTTTTTACTAACGTCTACGAGCGAAGTACGAGTATTAAAGAGAATTGCATCTGCATCATGTGCAGTTTAATTTCATTATCGTAAACTAATTCAAAAATTACTGTCCGAAGTCCTATATATATATCTTCAATAGCGATAATGATCTTGCAATGCATCGTGTCTTGGCTCGCTGCAGACTTCATCCCAATGACCAATCGCGTCACTGGTAGATCTCGTGATGCGAAAAGTCACTTGATCTTCCAGTGACGCAGTTAGTTTTAAAACATAACGGGCTCGGGCCTCTCTCTGGAAGTAAAGGCGATTCTAAGACGTGACGTATTATTGAAATGCTCGAGCTACTAGTTGTTTCACATTAAAGTGTTGGCTAATTTGTTAGCAAAATGAGCTGGTGCCTTCATCATGTGAAACTATACAGCACATTTCCGACATGCATTATACTTTGGCCCGCGAAGACATTTCGTTTAATAACTTTCTCGTATATTTTCTTTGAAGCACATTACTTGGCGAATATAGTTCGTTCGTTCCAATTAAACTTGAAGGCACTCGACTAACCACACTTGACACAGGAGCTAATTTCAGCAGCTCTTCGATAAGATGCTCGAATCAATTTCCACTAAGTAAAATACACAAAGTGATGATATATTGGTGTCTAAAACTTGATTATAGTAATTTCTTTCTTACATTTTTATGTCCCACAGCTTAGCAAAGGTTTCCCATATGCCTCCATTTTATTTTTGGGTCATACACAGATTTAGGTTATGGAGATTTAGCTAAAGGAGGTTAACAATTCGTGTGTTTTTTGATAATGTTACTCGATTTCTCGCTAATTGTTAACCGATTTAAATGTATTTTTTATGACACAGGACATTTATTTATTTAAAAAACAGTTTGAAATCAAAATCAAAATGTTTATTCAGTAAATAGGCCACCCATAGGTCTCTTTTACACGTCGGTAATATGAAGTAAATCTACTAGCGCTTCCGACAAGACCATCATGCGGAGAAGAAGCGCCCGAGGAAACATAACAGTACACTTACCAAAAGTTACAACCACGTGAAATAACATAGGTATAAACTTACTTAAAATAACTTACAACTACCAAATGATTGTCATGTTCTTTCTCTAGCATTCGTGATAGATATATGTATAGCGTGATCCTTTAATAACTCTTATGTACGAATACTTACACTACTAATATTATGAATGTGAAAGTTTGTCTATTAGTTTGTTACTGCTTTCACGCTGCAACGGCTCGACAGATTTGGATTAAATTTGAAAAGATAGCGCATACCATGGATTAACACAAAAGCAAATTTTCATTGTGGAAAGTTAAAATGTTCCCGAGGGAATAACCAAAATCTACGCAGACGAAGTCTTAATCAAAACCTACTACTTTAATTTTTTTTATTTTTTTTTATGTTAAAGAAAGGGCACACGAGCACTCAGGCCACCTGATGGTAAGTGGAATCTGAGACCCATAGACAATTGAATTGTCAAGACTATAATCCTAAGACCTCAAATGCGTTGCCAACCCTGAGGACGAAGATAGAATGCTTCTATGGTAGTCTTATCCCCAAACCGTAACACAAAATGCGAATACTGTTGCTTGGGAATTTCTTTCATCCTCCATTTGTCCACACTTACATTGTGATGTCTTTCAACATATATTTTGTTCCTTTTAAGTTGCCAACAAATAAATGGCGTACCTACTGGCACTTGATTTATATTGTTCACGGTAGTTTACACCGCTTGATTATGACTTAGGTTCATAATCATGAACAATATGTGGTTTGTTCGGTACAGTAACACCATTTCCTATTTTGTGGTTGCCGGGTTAGAAGAGTGCCACTCTATGTCTCCCGTGGATGTCGTAAGAGGCGACTAAGGGAATAAGGGCTTGTAGTACTGTTAGGCGATGGGCTTGCAACCTGTCACTAATACACTGGTAAACATCTTAGCCTGACTATGCAAAATGTGGTTACAGAATTATCAACAAGTTTAGAGTTGTTGGTATTCTGTTGCTCAGCCTACCCCACTCTGGGAATAAAGGCGTGATGTTGTTATGTGTTATGTATTTTTATATACTTCGCCAACGCAATTGGATTAATACGAAAGTTTACGAGCCCTATTTTACTGATGAAAACCATAATGTCTTCGACATGTATTCGTCATGTCAATTTTGCGATAGCTCTTATTAATTTGACAGTAGGGTAAGATGGGGGAATGGCGGTCACTTAAGCAGTAATCGATTTTAGGGTTCCGTAGTCAAACTAGGAACCCTTATAGTTTCGCCATGTCCTTCCGTCCGTCCGTCCGCCCGTCCGCAGCCTAGCGCAGAGACTCTTAGTACTAAAAAGCTGCAATTTAGCGAGAATGGCGATATGGTTTTTCCGCCTAGAATGATCCCAGGGCGTCTATTCTATCCGGTAAAACAATGCCTCTCTTGGCATGGTATGGTAATGTCAACGTTAAACGTTAACAGTAATGACAACCGAGTAAAAACAATAACAAAACTATGTCAAAAGCAATATTGCTGTACCGCCTAAAATAAAGACCGTTTCAGAAAAGCAAACTTTAAAAAATATTAAGTGCACAGATATAACTGTATCCACTTTTGATACATCTCTTTGTAGTCGACTGTACACGTATAGCAACACAGGGTCTAACCCTGTGTTGCACCGCCACTACATCTCTGCTCTGCCTAAGGTTAACTGGTAGATAATGCTTTACGGCATACATTTCGCCTATTGTATATTTGTAATAAATAGGTATAAACTAAATGATAATAATAATGGTAATTTAATCAAACATAGTATGTCATCCAAGCACAATATAATGTGATTTAATTTATTTAAACTTGATTGCATAATACATTTCCCGGACTTAATGCCTTAAGGCATTCTCTACCAGTCAACCATTAGGTTAACAAGAAACAGTATAAGGTTGGTGCTGAGGAGGATGCAATCAAAATTATATATTTTGTCAGAATTAAACTAATAATAAATGCGGTAGCAAATATAATGCAATGCCTTATTTTATGTTCGTTTTATTAAAAGATTGCCGTTAATAAATCGGTCTGCGATGTCGGAGTATTGTGTTAAGTTCCATTGTACTGCGTACAAAAGAGGTGAGGTGAAACCTTCGGTCGGCTTTATAAAACTACAATATTCGCGAAATAAAAACTTGGCGCCGATCCGCAATTGGACATTGCTTGGCACTTGGCTGCCATTCCGTTATGTCGTTGATGGAAGTGTCGGTGCGGCGCGGATTGTTAGTTTAATGGACTGACACCATTGTTGACGATCTCTGCTTTTTGTAAAGGAATTTTCCCCTTTTTGAGTTTGAAATCAAATATACTAGTAAGCGGCTGTTAGGTGATGGGTTTGCCACCTGTCACTAATACTGGTAAATATCTTAGCCTAATTGTGCAAAATGTGGTTACAGAATTACCCACAAATGTTTTTTGAGTAGTTGGTATTTCTGTACATCTGCCTACCCTACTCTGGAAAAGAAAGCGTGATGTTATGTATACTAGTAGTGTTTGTTGTATCAAACGTACATATTATTATTTATTTAATATAGGAAATGCGACACCTACTGTAATTTGAAACAAACTTAGCAAATCAAAATGGAAGAAAACCCTTAAAGGGGTAAGTTCACCTGTGTACATCTCTGCTATATTTTTGTTTAGTTTGTAATTGTTATCTCTTTTGTTTGTACAAAATATCGTGAATACATGAAAAAAAACCAAGTTAATAGCTAACCCTGTATGGCTGCCGGGTTAGAATAGCGCCACTCCATGTCTTCCCGTGGACGTCGTAAGAGGTGATTAAGGGAATAAGGGCTTGTAGTACTGTTAGGCGATGGGCTTGCAACCTGTCACTAATACAGTAAACTTCTTGGCCTCATTGTGCCAAATGTGGTTACTTTGGGCCGAGCACACTGCCTCGGGACTCAGTGTCAAATGACATCAAACCTAGTGTCAAATATTATAATGAAATTATTAAAATGACAGCCACCCGGGAATTAAGTTGCTTATTATTAAAAGGACTCAAATCACACTAAACACACTTTTATTTTAAACCTTAGTCATTTATACTTGCGTTTGAATATGGAATAGACGAATTAAAGTCCCGACCCTATGTCAAAAATTGTCTCGTGGCAGCGTGCTCGGCCCACAGAATTATAAACTAGTCTTAGAGTTGTTGTTACGAGTATATCTGCAGCTCTGCCTACCCCACTCTGGGAATGATGGCGTGATATTATGTATGTTAAAACTAAGTTTGTCAGAGAGACAGAAATCGTCTTGCACCAGGTGTTACAGTATGACTCACGTTAATTGAAGCTATCAAAAACAACGCGGAATAGAGGTTTGTTAACGAACACAATACTTTGTTAGAGTTCATATTATCTGAATACGGATGATGGATCCGATACTACCACAAATACATTTACTCACTCAAATTAAGTTAATAAATACTGGACGCCGAAAGATTTTGTCTTCCTTTTCACTTTGTTATATTAATTTCCAGTTGTTCAATAAATATTACAAAAGTCGGTAGGTATATACTTAAGTATGTATTGGTAACATGAGACCCAATTATAATTCTGAATCTAATAACGAAAGGTAAAATAACTTCAGAATTTCCGAATGAGAATCACCAAAGAAAATATTTAAATTTCTGAATTATTTATTATCCAATGGAACCCCTTTCAAGTTCTCTGAAATGTCACAGTGAAGTACCTTGCAGTATTCAACCCGGTGTTATTTCCAGCGAAGGTCGTTCGTACGGTACGCAACGGAATTCAAAGCGGTAATTTTTCAATCACAGCACGGGTTGAGGAGCTGTAAGTATTTTTACCTGTTCCGGAAAATGAATGGCTAATCTTCATTTCCATTTAATGTTTACCCCTATTTTATACGTAATCCCAAAGAGTCATAATTCCGAATTGATCAAAATTCCGAATTTTCATAATTCTGAATGCATTTTTTTTAGAAGACTATTTTTTGATATCGGTTCGAAATCAAACCTAAACTAACCTACGTATAGCAACTTAATTATGCATTTTATTTAAAATAGCTCCAATGTTAGCTTTCGGAAAATTTTAATTCAGACAAATGCTTATTCGGAATTATGAAAATTTGGAATTTTAAGGTGTTCTCGTTTTATATGACTGTTTTGTTTGACTGGCCACTGAACTAAACAATCTTAAGTTTTTTTATGATTACAAGATTGATTTGAATTAGCAGTTTTTCGCAATATGTTTATCATATGGCTCTGTACATCTAATCTATGGTACTTTTAACTTTAGTTGTTCTATTTTTTCCTGACGTATATTAACAAAACCGCATTATGAAAATACTTGAGTGGTGATTCATTTTGTGATGTGGTCATTATTAGATTTATTACACACTTGCGTTTTCGATTTTATAGTATTCAATTTTTTAGTTTTTTTTTCCAATCAATCTTTTTCACCATAGAAAGCCGTTAACAAACGTAAAAGTATGAATAAAAGCCAGATTGATGTGAGTGAGATAAGGAAAACTTCAAGCAATAGACATATTATTGTCATCTGGTTACGAAGAAAGATCGTTCTTTGAAGTTAAGACCCTCTCTGCATAATATATAATATTCCATGAGAAGAGACACATAATAAATCTATTTCCAAATCGGGTTTTGGGATCTATGAACGATGAGTCAACCTTTTTAGGTAATTTCTCGTAAAAATACTCGATATCACAAGTATTATGTGAATGCTAGTATTTTTACTCGTTTTTCAGCTCGAGGGAGTAACGTTGATCCCTAGGGAGCGGAAATCCATCGTAGAGTATGATTAAAAGCTTATGCCTATCAAAAGTGTCCTGACCGTTGTGATTGAAAAATTTAGATGCAGTGAGCTACACGGTTAGGGAGGATGAACGAGAGAGTTCAATGCAGAAAACGGAGGAAAAAAACGGAATATTTTTATTCTTAATGAGTATTAATTTCTCTAGAGTTTCAGGAGCCATCTTATATTAAATTTATATTTTAATTTAATATAAACGTAGGTTACGTTACTTTAAATGTACAAGTAATGTCCAACAATTAAGGCTTCATCCATACAGATACTTAAGATATTACTATAATACGGGATTTAGATCAATTTGAAATAGTTATCTTACGGAATTATGTAGTGAACCCGATAATGGCAAATAAAGTACTTAACTGTTTTATCTCATCTTAAAATACTTAACAGAATAGGTAAATTAAGTCTTACCTAAAAACATAGAAGTCATGATGTGTTTAAATTGTTTGGTAAATAAAAAATACAGAACACAGGCAATAAACAAATTCAAAGGCGGGTTGCTTATTTAACCAATTTTTTTGTAGACATTTAGAATAATAAATACCTTAAAGTTGCGGGTGCTTTTCAAATTTAAATTCAATAATTTATTGCGAATCACATTACATTTCAGGGTGGAACAAACAGGAATAAGCAAACATGTGACACCCTGCAAGGGCACAACAACACGAGAGGGTTAGCGATATTTATTTATCACTCAGCGTTACAAATTTCCTCATAACTAGTGATCGACCGCCGGTAGCATTTTATGTGTTTTTGTGTGTTGTTTGTAGTGGTGGTAGGACCCAGTGCAGGGCCCATCCGGATCGCTACCACCATCTTATCCAATAACCACCCGCCAAGCATCAGTGTTCGCATTGTTGTGTACCGGTGTAGGGATAAGACAACCGGTGAAATAACTAGCATAGAGGCATTCCATCTTAGTCCTCAGGGTTGGCAACGCATTTGAGGTCTTAGGATTATAGTCTTGGGAATTCAAATGTCTATGGGTCTCAGATTCCACTTACCATCAGGTGGCCTGAGTGCTCGTGTGCCTTCTCCTTATCATAAACATAAAAAAATATATGCTTAATCAGACATAAAACTATAACGAACGTTCAAGTACATATCATAAAAGTACCCTTTATAGAACTAGCGCTAACTGGTTAACTCGCGAGTAAACGATGAAGGTTTTGCTAAACTATTTAGTTTTGTTTAATCCGGTCTCTGACGATCTCATGTTCCAACGATTATAATTTGATATTTGGCCGATTATTACTCATAACTTATGCATCGCTTAAGATGCATTAAAGCTTCAGTGTGAACTGAAATTTCATCACTTTGATCAGTGAACTATCTCAGGCCGTCCCTGGTTACGCAGCGGAGCGGTCACATCGTCATATTGATTGATATTTATGGAGGAAAGCTTTTCGTTTTAGGAACCGCTAGGAAGTTTTTCGAGTATCTGAGTAACGATTGCTGCCAGGCGATCTATTCTACTAGACAAAACTGTGTTGTTTTTGACATGTTCTGGTATTGTTTGTTGGCCGCAATCGGAGCTATCATTACGTTTACAAAACGATAGCATGTCAAATGCAAATAGTTTGTAACGAGTAGAACAGGGCCCTTTGAAATATTATTTTTATGGACTTCGCAAAAGCAAAGGTTGAAATGCAAACAGTAAATCTAGTGTTATATTAGTCTTAAATATAGATTTGACTACAATTTCATTAATTATTACACAGACAACTTATGACTAGAAGTTGGTTTTTTTTCTCACTACTAATTTATATCTAGGTCATAAAATTATTTAAAAGATCGTTCAACCCGATTTTCGTCTTAAAAAAAAGAGTTTGTCATACTAAATTATATTTTTCTAATTTTTTAAACCCGATGTCAAAAAAAGGCTTAAGTATGTAAAATTACCTTTCATCCACACATCGACTGCGAATTATGTCCCTTGAAAATAAGATAGATCTCGTTTACTCGGTTAAATATAATTTAAAACATCTGTTTTTGGAATCTGAGAAGGTTCTTACATATAATGTAATATTGGATAGAGCTACAACTACAACAATATAAATTACGAAGAAAGTTAATTAAGCAGTGTTACGAGTAGGTAGGTTAGGTAGGTAGGTAGATATGAAATGAGACACCGAGCCAAGGCCGTTGCTCTTGTTAACGGAGTCAATGGAGTTCAAGGTCGAGGCCATCGGTATGGAAATCTCTAGAACGTCCTTGGCGGGTCAATCATAGATAGAGATTCTGGAACTTTCGGGGAAGTATAAAAAGCTAAGCGCCCGCGGCGTGATTGATTCTTTACTCGAGAGCGAACGCTGCCCTGCTAATACAAAAGGCGGTATCTCAGACAAACCTCCAGTAACAAATGCAACCTTATTTCTAACACGAGAGGATTGAATCTGCTTTGGCTATAGAACTTGAGATGCTGCCTGTTGGCTTGTGAGGGCAGAACGGTGCGAACGAGAGTGAACCGAGCGATCATCAAAGTGTTCGAAGTCTATTGTGCGATAATTGTTTCTGAAGTTGAGTAAGTGCGTTAATAAAGTCTGTTTTGAATTTATCGGTGTATTCGTGTGTTTCTATCAGTTACCTACCCCCACGTTCCTAACAGTAGATATTGTCAACCCTATCTTCGTGAAACCCAGTGTATATATAGAAGGTACATTATCAAGGCTTTACACTATATTATAACGAAGATTAAGTTCAGTTTTCTTTGTTTCATAATTAATAATAGCATTTTTGAGCAAAGGTAATTGAACTTTATATTCTTGGTGGTTGATTCCAATTTCCACGTACGAAAACCTCACTATTTGTACCTCTCTACTAAACACAAATGTGATACATTTTCTTTTTGACAACCACAAATAATTCCAATAAAAACATTAAACAGAATAATGTAACAGAACATCCTTAAAGAAAATTTGATACACCTTAATATTAATAAATATCTCATACGCGGCACACCGAGAGATATTACCTTATTACCATGACATTCATGATATGACACACGCCTCTATTACAATTCGCTCTTTGAAACAATACCCAGAATCCATCATCATTACTGTGACATTAAGGAAAGAAACGTCACGTTGAAATTTTCAATCTTACGTAGGCATAAATTAAAAGATAGATGCGTCGCTCCCCGGTTCTTGCAGCCGGTTTTACTTTTTGCACACATAAAATCCGGATCCACCACTGACCAGTTGATACAAACGTTTTTAGGGTTCCGTAGCCAAATGGCAAAAAACGGAACCCTTATAGATTCGTCATGTCTGTCCGTCTGTCCGTCCGTATGTCACAGCCACTTTATTCCGTAACTATAAGAGCTATACTGTGGAAACTTGGTAAGTAGATGTATTCGGTGAACCGCATTAAGATTTTCATACAAAAATAGAAAAAAAACAATAAATTTTTGGGGTTCCCCATACTTAGAACTGAAACTCAAAAATTTTTTTTTCAATAAACTCATACGTGTGGGGTATCTATGGATAGGTATTCAAAAATGATATTGAGGTTTCTATTATAATTTTTTTCTAAACTGAATAGTTTGCGCGAGAGACGCTTCCAAAGTGGAAAAATGTGTGTCCCCCCCCCCGTAACTTCTAAAATAAGGGAATGATAAATGTAAAAATAATATATGATGTACATTACCATGCAAACTTCCACCGAAAATTGGTTTGAACGAGATCTAGTAAGTAGTTTTTTTTTAATACGTCATAAAAACATTGATCAAAGCTACAACGAACTTTTATATTATGTTACTTGCTGCTACGGAACCCTTCATGGGCGAGTCCGACTCGCACTTGGCCGCTTTTTTTACACGTCAAATCAATAAAAACTGTATTACAACATGATCTTTAAATATGTATTGTGTGAGCTGAATAAAGATGTTTATCTATCTATCTATCTATCTATCTATCTATCTATCTATCTATCTTCATAAGCCTGCTGAGGTTATTGCGATTCGATACATTATAGAAGAAGGGGCAAACATTATTATACTTGTGCACACCTTTGTAATTTTGCCTATCCTTGCACAGTTTCCTCAATCATGGTCAGGTTAACTGGAGGAGATCCCATAGAAGGGATAATTTTGCCGTTATTCATGTTAATCTGAAGTTCATGTACAAACTTACTTGTAATTGTTTGTTTTTTTGAGCAATTTTACATGTAGGGTTTAAAAAGACAGCTGTTCTATACGTAGGTTGTATTAGGTAAAAACAATGAGGAATGATACATAAATATTAGTGTACGTACCTACCACCAACCATATCATCATAATCTGAGTAGATCGAGTCAATTTTCACCCGCCAAGCAACAGTGTTCGCATTGTTGTGTTCCGGTGTGGGGATAAGACAACCGGTGAAATTACTAGCATAGAGGCATTCCATATTAGTCCTCAGGGATGGCAACGCATTTGAGGTCTTAGGATTATAGGCTTGAGATTTTAAATGTCAATGGGTCTGAGTGCCCGTGTGCCTTCTCCTTATCATGAACATAAAAAAAATGCTTAATCAGACATAAAACTATAACGAACGTTCAAGTACATATCATAAAAGTACCCTTTATAGAACTAGCGCTAACTGGTTAACTCACGAGTAAACAATGAAGGTTTTGCTAAACTATTTAGTTTTGTTTAATCCGGTCTCTGGCGATCTCATGTTCCAACGATTATAATTTGATATTTCAGTATCCCGCCAGTTGGAGTCAGGCTTATCGCAATACACCCAGTGACCGCCAGTCTAGCTCAAAGTTAATATTTCTAAGCACTACTTAACAAGTAATTATAGATTACAGAGGAATAAGGAAAAATATTAAATTATGTTTCCGTAAAGTTTGTTTTGTACTAATATCTACTTTGCCACTTTTTACTTTCTTATTTTAGAGATCCCTTAAAGGTATAAGTTCGTACGTTCCTATTTTGTGAATATTGTATTTAAATTTCTGTTTTTAGTACAATAAAGTGTTTACATACTTACATACATAACACTCTAAGTATTAAAAACAAATGCAATATCAAGCCGCACCTAACCTTTAACGTCATCTTTGCTCACGTAACAATATTACAGCGGGCGCGACGCGGTGAAAATTGCACTCAAACACGAATTGAATAGAGTCGAAATAAATAAGACTTAGCGTATCGCGGAGTGCAGGTGACTCGAGACCGTTGATTTATTACTTCTGATATTACTTACCTGCACTCTGCATACATTGTGTTCTGAACGGACTTAAGCCCGAGGGAATGGAGGAAAAATGCATGCAAACACTTTATTGTACAAAAAAGAAATCCAAATACAATAAAAGATAAAATAAAAGTTGTTATTCAGTAAGTAGGCCGCATGGGCACTTTTACACGTCAAAATTCTACTACTAATTCCCAAGAAAAGACCACTGCTGAGAAGAAGCGCCACAAGAAACTCAACAGTCATACATTTGTTTCAAATATCTAAAAAACACAAGAGCAAATAGATAAAAAAATAATTGTATTTATACCTACCCATGACGTTGAAAATCTAAATTTAAAAAAAAAGTTTCGATATGTTCTCCTACGAAACCGTGTCCCCTAGACTAGATAGGTACTAAGCTGTTACGTTAGGTATCTTAGGCGAAGCATTTTTGTCTGTTAGATAATCCTCGACCCTGTAGTAAGCTTTAGACATTAACGACTTTTTCAAGTAACTTTTAAGTGCTGAAAATGGTAACTTTAAAACTGCGTCGGGTAGTTTCTTATAGAACAGAATGCATTGACCTACAAATGATTTATATATTTTGCGGACACGAAATTTTCTATTCGCAATTTTATTTTTATTTCTAGTATTAAAATGATGAATATCACAATTTTTAATAAAAGAGTCATGGTTCTTAATAACATAAATAATATTCTCATAAATAAATTGTTACTCTTAAAGAATCACGGGAGTTTAAGTTATATATAGAAGGAATGGTCCATTTTTGTAACACGAATATAGTTTATATATCAGCCGCTTTTACCCAAACTAGAATACCGTACGAGATAACACAATGAAAATAACGATAATAAACTAAGCGAGCTGTCTCAATATTGGTAAGTGGCCTGATTTTCCTAACAGCGTAAGCTACTGAACTTAATTTACCTGCTAAGTAGTACTGCTATATAGGGACTCCATTGCAGGTTTTTGTCTATAGTTATCCCTAAGAAAAGTGTCTTATCTACCACTCTTTATTCAAAATCATGCTTGATTCTACCGGTCTAACATTAGGCAAAGTGAACCTAACACATTTAGTTTTTTTAGCATTGAGTAGTAAATTGTTACAAGTAAACCAACTAAGTACTTTACCTAGGGTGGCGTTTATCCTACTGTAATCGACGGATTTTCGGTCTACCTTGAAAATTAATGATGTATCATCAGCAAGAAGCACAATATAACAAAGTTTATCTACCGTCGATGGTAAGTATTAATATAAATAGTTATAGAATAGGAATTAAAAAAAAAATAACTTATTCTATATCTCTTCAAGCTAACTTTTGGGTGATTGAGGAAAATAAGTGGCAACGAGTAGACTTAATTACAAAAGAAAAATACAGAAACAGCGTGAACTAATTTAAAAAAAAGAGTAAATAATTATGTACTAACCGAGACATGCAAAAGTAATAATAATAAATATCATCGGAATTACATTACACATACTTACATTTATAGATATTATAGAGATGTGACTTATGTGTATTATCTACTAGCGACCCGCCAGCGGCTTCGCCCGCTGCAATATTTTTTCTTGACAATAAAAAAAAAAAAAAAAGTATTTCTTGTTACTTCTAGTACCTCCCAGAATATGAGTACAAAGTTTCATGATGATTCGTCGAGGAGTTTTTGCGTGAAAGCGTAACAAACATCCACGCTTTCACATTTGTAATATTAGTAAGGATTTTAACATCTATATCGATGCTTTCCCAATTATAGGAAATCATATTATGTATATATAAGTATGCGAGCAATGGACCGCAGCAAAATGGTGTTGGTATAACAGATAGAATCAGATTCGTTGAACTGCGCTCGAAAACCGGTATCCGGTCCTTTTCTTTGAGCTTAAACCGAACACAGGTCCCCTAATCTACTGGATGAAACAATATGTACGTATTATCGTATTCTTTCTAACTCGGCCGCCATTACGGTCAAATAAGAGCTATTGTAACAGTAAAGAAAGAAAAAAAAATCATTCGTGACAAACATACTTAATTAAAACTGAATAGAATTTTGGACACAAAAGCATAACTTATCGCAAAATGGTCACAACTAGGGAATGCAAATAACCGGTTAATAACCGAATTTAGTATGCAAAAGACGGTTAATAACCGGTTTCAACCGGTTATTTGCATTGCCTAGTCACAACTCAACGTGGAGCCAGCGCTGTTCTTCCGTTGTGACCATACGGTAACTTATCAAAGGCAATATGGTATTATCCCAGTAGGGACGAATGGCGAAACAGAGGAAACTCTTGGAGTGTGAAGGTAGTAAAATTTAAAAAAACACATTGAAACGTCTTTAAGAACGCTGTAATGGTAAGAATCATGATTAAAATTACCTCTACTAGCGTCTGTTTCTCAAGCGAAGTGCTACGGTTTAAGATTTGCTACGGCGTAGTGGGTGCTACGAATACGATCAATCTGAATTAAGGACGTTCTCGAATCTCCTGTACGTAAGGTACTGTAGATAACGTGTACTATAATTTTATAGAATCAATCCGTACACGAACCCCCAACACAAACACACGTTTCCATACATTATTTTACGTAATGTGTACTTTAATACTCAATCACAAAACAAAAGTCAATACCAAAGCTCCTTTTACGAAACTTTGGAAAAAACAAATTATTTTCTTCATTTCAGGGCCTCTATTCAACTGCGTTACAGCGATATCGTTTTTGACACGTTTAAGAATCGTTTATGTCACAGTCGCCATTATTGTAAATGGCATAAGAGTTATCAAAACGTTGACAATACGGAAACAGGTCAAAAACGATATCGTTATAACGCAGTTGAATAGAGGCTCTGGGCCTCTGTTTTACTGGGCTAAAACGATATTGCCTTTGACGTGTTTTGGTATTGTTTTTAACTCGACCGCCATTATTGTCAAGTAAATGAGGACACGTTGGCCTAGTTGGGAGTGACCCTGCCTCTGAAGCCAGCGGTCCCGGGTTCAAATCCCAGTAAAGGCAGATATTTGTGTAATAAGCACGTGTATTGGTTCCTGAGTCTTGGATGTTTTCTATGTATTTAAGGTATTCATTTCTCTATCTAAGTATGTTTACCGTTGTCTAGTACCCATAGTACAAGCCCAGAGTTTAGTTGGGGACTAGGTCAATTTGTGTGATATTGTCCCGTGATATTTTATTTATTTTAAATACGAGCTATCAAAACGTTGACAATATGAACACACGTTAAAGGTGATATGGTTTTCCCTCGGTAGAATAGAGGCCTGTCTAACCGCCGTACTCAGAGACATTTTAGAGAGAATAAACTCATTCTCACCCATTCAAACGTGCATAAAAAATCGTCATTAAGGAACGACCTACATACATACCCAGAGTGGGATAGGCAAAGCTACAGAAATACTAACTACTCTAAGAAGACTTGTTGGTAATCCTGTAACCAGTATTAGTGACTGGTTGCAAGCCCATCGCCTAACAGTACTACAAGCCCGAAATCCCATTGTCGCCTCTTACGATATCCACGGGAAGACATGGAGTGGCGCTATTCTAACCCGGTGACCACACGGGGAACTAAGGAACGACTTAATCTTCATTATCTGACTCTGGGTGCAACCGTCACAAAAGTTTAATGACTGCTAATGTTGGTCACAAGGTAAAGTTCTTCTATAGAAAGTGTAGCGGACACAGTGGCATAGCTAACGTTATACAATATATATATATATTGTATATACTTTACCTATCCGCACGGGCTTCCCAGTAGTTTCGAGCCCCTAGGACGTTGCAGTTGACCCACAAAAAATAATAGAATGTTTCCTTTCAGTAAAATGAGCTAACTGATGGATTTAAGGTAGTTCCCCTCCAGGGCCCATAGATTTTTTCCACTCTGTATACTCGCTCATACGCGTCGCGGGCGGCGTGGCCCTACACTCCAAAGCGATAAACTTCACTCGTTTTATTTGTTTTTCATTCAAATCAAACACTCGTACGTTTTTTTAATGGAAAAACTTTTTTGAGCGTCCAATATAGCGCTTGGGGACAGTGGATATGAGTGTTTTTGAATGCAAACGCTGAAATTTTAACTGGAAAATTCATTTATAACTACTATAAAATAAACATCCGGTGTCCGACCCCGTTCGGTATAGATTGGCGAGTTATTAGCACGGTACTATCGATTAACAAAGACAATTTGATGGTACTATATTTTTTAGTGGAAATACGTAGTTTAGGCAAAAAAATATAAAGCAGGAAAGAAAAACATATATCGGCGACAAAAACAAGGTCTAAAATACGCACAATATGAACGCTGTTCTTCCGTTGGATCCATCAGGTCACATTATAATTATTTACACCAAAACGTCAATTATAAAAAAAGTAATATTCTAAATGCACATACATTCCTACATAATGGGTCTAATTCAGATTACCGTTGTCTAATTTTAACTTAATTTTATAAACGTCCAACTCACAGTTGTCAAACTCGATTTAAACAGGTTTAGACGCAATCGGTATTCGAAAATGCTTTTCCTAAATTTAAACTAATCTGACAGAGGCTTTTATATATTGCCACCTCAAAAAATATTTACCGGCGAAATTGACGACTTTTTTTTTAAAATAAAAGTGATTATAATTACTTTTAAATGTTGGTTTTTATATAAGTATTTTGAATAATATCTTTACTTATACCTTAAATCAAGTAAACAATTTGAAACTAAAAATCAGAACTTGTATTTTATTTACCGTATTTTTGCAAATAGCAACATTATTAATTTTAAAAAACTTAGTCAAACTTAATTACGCCTTCATTCCTAGATTGGGGTAGGCAGAGCTACAGAATTACCAACACCTCTAAAAAAACTTCAATAATTCTGTAACCACATTTTGCACAGTCAGGCTAAGAATTTTATCAGTGTATTAGTGACAGGTTGCAAGCCCATCGCCAAACAATATTCCAAGCTTTTTATATTCTAAATGGTTAATCAATAATAAATAAATGACACATTTGCATATATTTTTTCTAGCAGAAGACTACAAAGATGTACTTACATATTATTTAATTTGAACAATACTCCTCATTAGTATTTTAGTAATCATTTGATTGTATTATAATCAAATTATACCTACTTTAACTTTTAATTAGAACCAGACTCTTTTAATTTTTAAAATAGGTTAGTATTATTATATGGTTTTGTGGATGAACACTAAAGAGCCTTGGCTAAAGTCTTTTAAAAATTGTACACAAAATGCTCCATTAAAACATTCAATAAAAAAGGAAAAAAGGAAGAAAGGTGAAGAATATCCTAAAAACCAATGTAAAATAAAAAAAATATCTGCAGTTAATACGAGTAAGCAAACCCGATATATAACTGTAGTAAATGTAGAAGTAGACTTATTCTTATTATTAATAAATTCAGATTGAATGTTAAGTTTCAAAAAAAAAACAGTTTCTTTTTATGATTCAGTTCAAAATGAAAGAATTGTACAAATATAAATTTCGTAAAATCTTAGTGTCAATAATGACTAGATTGGGATTCCTATTAAGTATGCAATTCCTGAATCAGAAAGTCCCGGTCCCCCACAGCAACTATACAGGGTGGAACGGGACGACGGCTCAACCCGAAAATGAGAGATTATGTATTTTTAATAAACGATTTTTCTCTAAGAAACTATGTTAATATTTGTAACCGTTTTCGAGTAACTGCTTGTTGTAGTTTATTGAAAAAAACTTATCGTTTCAACCCTAACAGATGATAGGGTCAATGACCTGACCTAGATTGACTGTACTGTAAACAACAACCTTATAGTTATTGATGGATTACGTAAAGTACATCGACAATATTGATGTATTGCAACCTATTTGTTTGACTTGACGGATAATTATTACGTTAGTTTAGTGGTGGTAGGACCCTGTGCAGGGTCCGTCCGGATCGCTACCACGATCTTATCCATTAACCATCCGCCAAGCAACAGTGTTCGCATTGTTGTGTTCCGGTATGGGGATAAGACAACCGGTGAAATCACTAGCATAGAGGCATTCCATCTTAGTCCTCAGGGTTGGCAACGCATTTGAGGTCTTAGGATTATAGTCTTGACAATCCAAATGTCTATGGGTCTCAGATTCCACTTACCATCAGGTGGCCTGAGTGCTCGTGAGCCTTCTCCTTAACATAAAAAAACATAGAGACTAGACTTTCACATCAACCTCGCAAGCAATTTTTTTTTAAATAACCTTTTTTAACAATTACAAATTAATTGTATATCACTTTATGATACTATATTTGCGGAAACGGCCTTCGTACCCTTCCACCCTGTATATATTTTCCACAAAAAACTTAATAATACACGTATAGTAAAACTAATGTGTTAATTATGAAGATTCTGAAATTATTAAACTTCGCTACTTCATAAATAGAGGGTATTTATAGAATGCCACCGGCTGATAATACAAAACGCAGAACCCCTCTCCAGTAGTGACGTTAGACAGTAATTAAATTTCCCACTGACAACACCGTTAATTCACTTATGTTGATGAAATAGGCAACTGTGTCAGATGCCTCGCTCTGCGATATCAACCTTAAGAAGGTCTCCATACTGTCGAACTTTATTTGTGGTAAATTATTTGCTGCTGTTTCCTTATGTGATTATGTTTTTTCTTGTCTAATAATTCTGTTTTTCTTTGCAGGTAATCATGTTATTCCCGGCCAGTTACTTCAAAGGTATCCTTATTTTCAGCTAAGAAAATAAAACTTAAACCTTTTTCTTATCAGTAGTATTCTCTAAGAAGTCAAATCACATACGCTCCTAACTTATACGACGCTTCTGCTTATCTAGACACGCGGGAGCGTGTCAAGCCAAGTTCAAGAAACAGAACTGGCGAGCCGCACCGTGTGTAATATTACACGAACCATTTGGAGCCACTTTTGACCCCCTCATAAACCAAAAACTATTTTACATAAACGTATCAAATTTGGCTCATATATTGAGACTTGCGAGATACATATGTATTCTAAATTTCATAAGCTTATCTCAAACGGGTTTTTAGATATTAATGTCCAAAATTCCTCATTTTTATCACTGACTGACCTATAGACCAAAACTCTAACCCAGTTCCAGATGACCTAGAGAGTTAAAATTTGGTATGCAGATAGGTAATTAGATGAATACAAAGGAATAAATAAAAAACTGTCAATTTTTAAATAATTAGATTCTATTATGAACGCTTAACATAAATACCTAATATTACTTAGGGTACCTACGTTATTAACTGGGATTAATTATTATTTTTATATTTAGCGCACATCAATAGTGTAAAATCATTACCTACTCATAAATAATGATAAAATAATAGGCATTTAGATTTTCGGTATATACACGACGCGCGCGCGCCGAGTGACGCGGCGCTGCGCTGTGACAACCGAATCGAACCGTTGACGCGAACGTGGCCGAGCGAGCGGCAGCCGCGCTCATAAGCGCATATACAAATATGTAGTCTAAGGGCTGACTTGGCTGGTTTTCCCATACGAATTATATAGCCTTCGCATGTTCTAAACCTTTCTGTTCTGTTACCTTTCGGTTCTTATTTTATTATTCCGAAAATTTGGCTTGCTGGTAGAAACTACCCATCGAACATAAGGCTCTTCCATGACTGTGTAAAAGTAGGTACTTAATAATAATTCGTATGGGAAAACTAGCCAAGTCAGCCCTTATATTTGGATTTTGCATAGAACTTGGCACTCAATCTCAGATCTCAATTCTTTTTGCGGCGAAGCCCACAGCAGAGAATAATTTTTGTATTGAACTTGGCTCTCCTTTTTTACATTTATGTTTTTGGTGGGTAAAGTTTCTCTTGATTTGTTTGTATAATACCTAGAAAAACCAGTTCCTTCCTAAGTCGATCAACATCCATTATTGGAAACCTTTCACATGGCAACATTAACACAAATACTGTTTATAAATGACAGGCAATTATTTACTGCAAGTTCCAATTTAATAGTAATTTCAGTTCATTCTCAGCAAATATATCGCCATTTAGGTCGGCTTTGTAAAACATTTGTCAAGTTATGTTTTATTAGCGGAGAAGTTAATGTTTCCATTTAGTAATAGCTAAGCCAAAGCAAATTATACGTTTGGAACCGCCTTCTAACAATGAGTTTATCTAACTTATGTATCTTAACTACAAAAAAATGTATTAACAACAGCTGTTTAGAGTTGTTGTTATTTTTGCAGCTCTGCCTACCCCACTCTGGGAATGAAGGCGTGATGTTATGTATGTATGTATCTTTACTACCTAAGTGTTGTATGTTGTAACTGGGTGCTCTCACGTTAAACAAAAACAATCACGAAATCTACCTGTTCCGCCAATTGACGACACGTTGCCCTAGTTGGTAGTGACCCTGCCTACGAAGCCGGCGGTCCCAGGTTCAAATCCAGGTTCCGGGTGCAAGGGCAGTTATTGTTTCTGAGTCTTGGATGTTTTCTATGTATTTAAGTATGTATTTCTTACTTGTACTATGGGTACCTACTAAACAACGATATACTTACATACATAGAAAACATCCAAAACTCAGGAACGAATATTCGCGCAAATATCTGCCCTTACCGGGATTTGAACCCCGGACGCTGGCTTCGGAGGCAGGGTCACTTCCAACTAGGCCAACGTGTCGCCAAAATCAAGAGCGAATAACAACAATATAGCGATACCGTTTTTACCATGTATATGTCGGCCCTGGTAGGTCTCGACTCGGGAATGTATAGCAACAGGGTCGAAGTGTATCCGAAAATCCCAACTGGACAAGATAATACGAGAAATCTCTGGGAAGGCACAAATATATTCGTAGGTAAGGTAGGCGTCCGATTGCTCGACATGTCAAGCGAAAATATTTATTTGCGTCGTGATATTACGTTCATTTATACAACCAAAACAAAACATGTTCATGGGTTTTGTGAGACGTGACCTTTACTTTTGTTAAATGGAATTTGTTTTATATGGTGACCATATCTAAATTTCTCAAAATGAACCATAATGTTAGTCAATCGAATTGTACGAGTTAATGTCTTGTGCTTTAAATTGAAAATAAGTTCTATATTTTAAAATTGGCGTGTGAAATATCAAAAGTCAACACATTTCTCATCGCTAAAATGAGTTGGTGATAAAAGTAATGTTGATTTTATTTTATTTATCGCAATTCAAAGTATGGTGACAATTACTAATACAGCGAGGAGCACTCGGACATTTACCTTAAATGAGCTCAGTAAATTCATTAACTAGCAGTAATCGGAGCGTGATCGGTCGATCGGATTAGAGACGGGCGTTCTGTTTATGTTCGAGTGAGGACCAAACTTCGCTTCCTGTGTACCATACGTGCCCACGAGACCGCCTTGGCCTGGAAAACTCGTACACATGGCTGTGAAGGATAGGCAACCTAAAAAGTGTTTGATTTAATTGTGGAATGAGCTTCTAACACGCTTGAGGCAATCTGGATGTACCGGTTCATTAAGGAGAGGTTAAAGAAGTTATGACTAAATCAACAAGATGAGTCTGAGTGTTGATCTTTAGTTCTATTGTGGATTTTAATTGCTGTTTACGTATGTGGTAATATATATTATACGTATATATTGACGACACGCTAGCCTCGTTGGTAGTGACCCTGCCTTCGAAGCTAGGGGTCCTGGGTTCAAATCCCGGTAAGGGCAGATATTTGTGTGATGAGCACGAGTATTTGTTCCTGAGTCTTGGATGTTTTCTATGTATTTAAGTATATATTTCTCTATATAAGTAAATTTATCGTTGTTTAGTACCCATAGTATAAGCCTAGAGCTTAGTTTGGGACTAGGTCAATTGGTGTGACATTGTCCTGTAAACAAAATAAAAGATATAAGTAAGGTAACGGTCTGACATGTTTATGTGAGGTGCTTACACTAGTTTTTTGTTGTGTTTTACTTATTTGGCTTAAATAAACCCTGTACAACACCCAAGTTTGTACGTCCAGCGGCAGAACATGGCAAGACCCTTTGTTACGTCACCAACTCTAAAATTACCTATGTTTAGCAAATAAATATTTTGATTTAAATTTTTGAAAGAAATGAATTAAGAAAAACGTAAAAATACATACTTACCTAGTTTTTACAATAACTACAACATATTCAAAAACCGTGGAAATGACTTGATTTATGGGGTGAGAGACATCGTCCGGAGCTAAATTCGTATGGTTTTTTTTTGACAGCTACACGACTTTGATTTATAACAGGCAGGGCTGAGATCCTAAACGATAAAAAGGATATTTTACCTTTGACGTGTTTTCGTATTCTCAACTTTTTGATTGATCACTTATTTACATAGCAGTAATGGCCAAGTCAAAAACAATATGAAAATACGTCAATAGCAATATCGTTTTAACCCAGGCTGGGATTCTACACGGTAATAACGATATCGTCTTTGACGTATTTCCGTATTGTCAACGGTTTGATAACTCTTATGCCATTGATAAAGAGATTTGAGTTAAAAACGATGCTTAAACACTTCAAACACGATATCGTTTTAACGCAGTTGAATAGAGGCCCTGTATGTGTGAACATCGTAAAAAGTTTGGCTGTATAACAGTTACCAACCGTAGAAGCTCTATAACGTGTGCGCTCTAGGAGTACGGAAACTATATAATATCTATGAATAATGACGGAATATCGTACTGGCCGCTAGGCATAACTAGACGTACATTGGGGTAGATATTCAATATCAAGAACATCGATATCCCAAATAACATTCAGCAATATATATATCGATTTTCTTGAAAATCGTAAGATCAGTAATGTTCATATCTCCTTGTATAGCATGTCCAATGTAAAAGTAGCTAATTTTGTGTCCTAAATAAAAAAAGAACAAGGGTCTGGTGGGGCAAGTGCGACAAATCATGTATTTTTAGGAGATATTGTTAGTTTAAACTTGCCCCACACGACGTTATATTAGCCAGTTAAAACAATCTCTAAAAATAAACAAGCACCTTAGATGATTTTTAGTTGGTATAAACACTTTACTTGCCTGTATCTCAAGAACCCTTCCTTTCTTTTAAATTCGTTGTGACTATCTATTTTAGATGTTTTTCAGATTTTTAGTATTATTGTACTCATGGCTAGGGGGGGAGACACTTGACGCTGACATTTTAGAGCTTGATATTTCACAAATGCCTCAATCGGTATTTTGTTTTTGCACACTAGCCATATTTTTAAAGACCATCCAGCGTCACCATAGTGCCATAAGCCAGAAGAGAAAAAACCGACCTCACTTGACGTGTATGGGGAAATAAAAAAAGACTTTGTCAAATAACAACTTTCTAGTACTAAGAGCCTCTGAGCTAAGCTGTGGACGAACAGACAGATAGATAGAAGATTAAGGTTTCTCATCTCATAATCGTGACTGCAATTAATGAAAAAGAGTAGGGTACATCAATCGTGTTCATCACGCCAAAAACTAAACGGCAATAACATATACTCCGAAAACAAGTGACTGTATGCTTGTTAGCACGTGCAACAATATGGCACCTCGTTACCACGCGCCGGCTGGCTGGGCGGCACCGCGATATTCACTGCAATGTGGTACCGCACTAAAATACATCGCATATTGTTCAACCTTCCATTCCAAATTTATTCCGCGCGAAAATTTCAGACCATATCTTTGAAATTTATTGTTGTTTTGTGCAGTCTCCTTGCACCACAATGGGTATTGGTTTATAATTTATTTGTTGAACCCATTCACGTATATGGCATCCTTCAATATTGGCTGGGTAACTTAAATATGTAGGAAAGCAGCGCATCTGCTTTGATACAATGATTTCAGCATGTTGAATAAAACTAGTTGGGAGTTTGAATTCGAAATATCTTCAAATCAAATTAACGTGGAATTGGCTTCAGGTTTACTTAGTAAATTTAGCATTAACTGGAATGATGTAATGCATGGAGTGCGAACATGCCCCGTTGCGAGCGCCAGAGTGCATGGAATGCATGCACCACTGAGATAGGGTTCGGAATTATTATTGTATCTGAGACCAAATTCGAAATGTTATAAGCGACAATTTTCATAAAACCAAATTGAATCCCCCGCTTTAAAATTGTCTGAAACCGAGGTGAAACGACTTGGTTTTATTCAACTGTTATGTAATGTCGCTTAGACTCTATTGAATGCAGAGAGAGGGTCGGCTAAGCTGCTTTTCTCGGTAACTATGCAGCGTATGCAGAATTGAAATTGTTATTGATGACTGTGAATCCTTTGATCGTGTTCTCAGTTTAAGTGGGTAAATTAAATAATGCTATGTTTTAATGGGTATAGAATACGATCAATAAAGGCATTGTTGAAATAACTGGCGAATTTTATTGCAAATGAAAAGCATTCGTAAGTGTATACAGGAAAATTTGAAATGGTTTATAAATTGGACATTTATTTCTGGCGTTGCCAGCTTGTACAACAAAACGCTCAGACAACATTTTCGGTTCTTTTTTTATAGAAATTATAATTACATATATAGAATTAGAAAGAAATAAGTCTTTAAAATAGGTACCTTTGCAATGTCAAACGTGTATGTTTGATGTGTATTATCGCAGTCCCGGGAAGTTTTAGTAGAATTCCCGATTTTTAGTGTAGCGCCTCGCCTACAAACTCTAGGAGTACTTTGCTAAGTAGGGTGACAACACAACGGTGCGGATATCTTTCTAGTGTCACATTGATCAGTGGGCCGACTCTTGATGGTGAGGTACCGAGTTCGAACCCTCGTGGTCATACACCATTGAGTTTTTCTACCTTGAGTAGTACTTTAACCGATGCTCTTACGATGAGGGTAAACATCCAACAGCTGAATATGTAGGAGGGTAGCTCAAAAGATCCTAATGGTTCGTAGTGTCTCTAAAAGGGCTCAACTGTAATATAAGTGTCATAGGCTTCCTAATTGTGATAATTTAGACACTCCTTAAAGTCATAAAGATAAAGCATAACAAAGCAAGCGACAATTACTCAAAAAGGCACGATTTAGTCATTAAACGCAGCTCTGATTTATTACGCTTGAATTAATTCAACGCATTACAAGTTTGTAAATAGCCAACAGGATTTAAATTTAGACAGTCGTAAAACAATGAATTTGGTAAGGCAAGTTTCACTTTCGTCCGCAACGCGGGCTGAATAAATGTGGCGATGCAAATCAAAAGGGGCCTCATGCCGGTCGGCGGATACGCTCTTGTTTCTTTTGCTGTTACGCGAATAACGTGGCATCTTTAATAAAAACAACGTAAACACCGTTCGTTTAAAAGTACGTTTTAATAACAACGGCGAGGAATTTAAAATTTATTCTTCTCCGGCTGCGGTGCAACTTACTTGAACAATAAAATTTATCACGGTTCATACACGTGCACGCATTATCTTTTTTAATATTTAAGAGGTGCCGGCGAGACCTTTGCATGACTGTTTTTTAGTCTTTAAGAGTGTTTTTGCACCGATTCTTTTTTGCGGAAATTTCAAAGCACAGCGCGGTATTATAGTTAGTTTCACCGAAATAAAAACTATACTAATTCGCTCTAACACTTTGGAGTACGGTATCATGATGAGCTTAATTAGCTAAACTTAGGCCATACTAATTAGTGTAAAGATTCTGGTACTGACCTATAATATGAAAAAGTACTTAACTTAACAAAGATTCTATAATTTTCTTACTGAATAATTGTTAAATAATTAAAAAAAAAACATAAGTTTTCCTGATATCAAGAATCAAGTAGACATTTTATTTGTTCTTTATCTGTGAAAAAAGTAAATAAGTCTACCAAAGTTCAAGTGAAAAACGGTATAAGTCTAACATACTCTACACATGATGTACCCGTTTTTATTACGACCTTTTTATGTTAAGGAGAAGGCACACGAGCACTCAGGCCGCCTGATGGAAAGCGGAATCTGAGACCCATAGACATTTGAATTCTCAAGACTATAATCCTAAGACCTCAAATGCCAACCCTGAGGACTATGATGGAATTCCTGCTAGTAATTTCACCAGTTGTCTTATCCCCACACCGAAACACAACAATGCGAACACTGTTGCTTTGCTGGTGGTTAATGGATAAGATGATGGTAGCGATCCGGACGGACCCTGCACAGGGTCCTACCACCACTAAAACCTAACTCGACTTCTGTCCATTTCCACTAAGGTCACAGACATATCATACGGTAAAGAAGCAACTCCTTAATTCTGTTTTCAAAGAGATTTTGTCACGTGCGATAAAAATCTCCCGATAAAACACGTAACAACGTTTCGAAATGAAATAACATCGCCACGCGGACGTGTTTACCGCCCCTGTTGTCCTATGTTATTTATTTCTCTCTTTTTATTGTCATCTGACAATCATTTAGTGGGCAGTGACGGGATGTCCTTCAGTAGTAAACTCGTTTTTATATCCCAGAGAGAATGTTTTAGACAAAAATACCGTTTGCTCCTCCTTTATACAACATTGAACCTCAATACTACCAGGCATAAAGGGAAAACGTGTGCAGTTAGTTTTGGTGGTATCGAACGACGTGTGAAACAGCTACCGAGGATATTGGCAATAAAGACGTATGATTTTACTGTGTCACTAAGTTAAGCCCGCCTTGTTTAGAACTTTGTTGATTTACTTTTGTATTGGTTTATCTTTGGAGTTTACACAATACACATGTTTTACCGATACATATTAAACTTGTTAACTAATACACTAGTAAACTTCTTGTCCTGATTGTGCAAAATGTGGTTACAGAACTATATACAAGTCTTTTTAGAGTTGTTGGTATCTCTGTAGCTCTGGCTACGCCACACTGGGATTGAAGGCGTGATGTTATGAACGTATGTATGTTAAACTTGATTCAGTGATACAAGTAGTTCGGTCTTGTATAGGATCTTAGTCCTTAGTCTTATATTATTTTTAGGATCTTTTATTCAATTACCCCCTTACACACTCAGCTGGGCTGAGATTCTGCACGATAAAAACGATATTTGCCGTGATTCCGTAACGTCAACGCTTAGATAACTCTTATTTACTCGACAATAATGGCGTCCAAGTTAAAAACAATACTAAAACACGTCAAAGGCAATATCATATTAACCCAGTAGAAAAGAGGCTCCGTTTAAATGTGCAGGTTTCTCACGATGTTTATCCTTTACCTTAAAAGCATCGGTTAATGTACATAACTACATTAACCGATGCTTTAAAACTATCATATATGAAATTTTATGGCCTGAGTATCATTTGCTGTTGCTATTATTATTGTCTGTAAATTTAGTTTTCTAGATTTTTGTTTTTTGTTTTTATTTTAGTTTATTTCTTAAAATATTTACATAATATATTTGCTGTATATATATTTTTTTTTTTGGTGTTTTTTTTTTTTGATGTTATTAACTTCACAATGAGGCACAGTGTAGTAAACTGAGATAAGATGTTTCAGTGGGAACTGTTAAGGAGGTAGATGCTTGTTTTATATTAATACCTAGATAAGTTTTAAAATTGTACATCTATTTCTGTTTGTTCTCCTAATAAAAACATAAAACATAAGTTACAAAAGCTCATTGGTACATGGTGACCGCGAAAGTTCGAACTCGGTACTTTACGATCATTGCATCGGGGTTGGTAATGCATTTGCAGTTTTCAAATTGCAAATGTCTATCTATAAGGCCAATATACCATTGGGCCCTGTTTTATAAAGCTAAAACTTACAAATTACAAGCGGAAGTCTCTTTCTAGCTCCTTTTGCTAGAAAGGGAGTTTTAACTTGTAGCTTGTTTTAGCTTCTTTTAACAGGGTCCAGAGGGGTTATTATGAGCTAGCTTTGCAGTTCAATTAACGGTTAGCGTAAAGGACAGAGCTATGGCAGTTATATAGCTCTGTCCTTTTTTCTGAGCGTAGACAGAACTGCAAAGCGAGCTCATTATAACCCCCCTGGCGTTTTCTTGTTTGCCATCTCTAAGCCATTAAAATAATAATCAAGCGAGAGAACGAATAGATTTGTAATTGCCTAATCGGAATGCCTGCACGATATGAAGCCTCTCAAATTACGAGAAAAAGTTCTACTTCTGTTTACTAAAAAAAATAGTAATTAGAAATTTCCCCAGAAAACTTAACACAGACTACAGCAATCCATTAGTACTTTCTGTGATTTCAAAAAAAGGCAAAAGGAGCCATAGAATTTTAAATGTAATCATTTCAGTACCATTGCTACTCGTTATTGGTCTAGGGCATCAATAGATTATCTATTAGGCTGATTAGATAAGTGAGTCTGTAAACATGTTTATAATAAATACAGAAATAAGCAATATTTAGGGGAGTATCCTGAAATAGATTTTGTTCTTTTTAATTTTTAATTTATGTTGTTATTTTACTACTGGATTTCCTAAAAAAAGCTCGCCAATTTACTTTGTTTTTTAACATCTCTGGGAAATATATACGAGAACAAAATTAGTTATTTATTTATAGCATTCCATAATGTCGTGTTACAAAATTATAATATAGTTAATTATAATAAACCCTTTTGGGTACAACAATTTTGGGAGAGAGGAGGACCCATATTACATCTATTACATAGGCACTATAACTTATCGTCTAGGTATGATTTAATATTGTAGTAGCATTTATCTATTAAAAAATCTTTCAATAATTTTGTAAAACGGCTTTTATTATTTTCTTCTTTTATTATTATTGGGAGATTATTGTATATTTTTATGGACATCACATATGAAGCTTCGGATTGCATTTTAAGCCTTGTTAATGGCTGGACCAGTCTGTTTCCTCGGTGCGGGCGCAATGAATGTGTTGTGTGCAAGTCTTTTCGCATTATATACGGACAAATTTGCAAATTTCTAAAATATAAATACACGGGAGGGTTAATATTTTATGCTTCTGAAAGTGTGGTTGGCAACTATTTGTATTATTTATATTTACAAGGATACGAATGAGTTTTTTTTTTTGCAGAATGAAAAGGTTTTTTACGTCCTTACTAATAATACTTAATAACTCAACATGAGCTCTCGTCAGGTCCTTCGCAAGTTATTATAGTTGGATACATTATTTAGAATCTTTCAAGGGATTTCGCTTGCTTTCGGTAGAAATAATATTATTATAGTGCTGTGCGGGCCTATAGTTAATGCTTATGTGGTAAAAGTGTATCTTACTGAAACTGAAACTTTAACGCTAGGGTTTCCTAGTGTACCTATATCATCCGACACTCTTGATGTTATGATTACCAATTATTAGTTTTCAGTTGTTAGTAGGTACCTATTATAAGTCTGATCTAGGTCGGCCTTATAAGTACCTCGAACTTTAGTACCTTGTCGCTTCAACGCCTTTAATTGATTACTGTAGCAGTTTAAACTTGACGTTAAAGTGACCAAGCACTAAAGTATACAGCTATATTAATGCCGACCGTACTTAATCCATTTGGTGTCAGTTAAACGGAGAACCTTTTAACAAATCTGAAAAGCATGAAAAATAAAATTTAGCGTGCCGGTGAAACGTATTAATTCCTTTTTCATGTTGCGACTAAACTTTACAGTTGTATCAAAGAGAGAAAAAACTTTAGTATTACCCTTTTTGCATGTAGTTGTAATACATCTGTTTAAACCGTTTGACATTCTTTATTTGAACTATGACGTTAGTTCCATATTAGTTCAGGGGGTTATTATGACAATAGCTGGGACACTTTTAAAAACAAAAATTGTCTCTCCTGTGGTCAATAGTTAAAAGCTTGTGTGCACATAAGTTATGTTTTTATATGGTAGGTCTAAAGCAGACCTGACGGCGTTATTGCGGGAATGGACTTAGCCAGTTTTTTACTTTTTTTAAATTCCATTTGTTAGTTTAGTTTGCACCGCCTACCAATTTATTTCTGTTTCTTTGTAAGGTTGCCTGGAAGAGCTCGCTACTTAGCGATAAGACCGCCTGTTGACTCACTTAGTAACTTTCTATTTGTATTTTACTTTTCATGCTGTATTTGTATGTGGTGTTCAATAATGAATATTTGTATTGTATTGCATGTTGTATGTTTATCGTTATCTAGTACACTAATCCTTATACCTGCATACTTTAGATTTTAGAACCTTGTCGCTTTTTTTTTTCTTTTTTTTTATGTTAAGGAGAAGGCACACGAGCACTCAGGCCACCTGATGGTAAGTGAAATCTGAGACCCATAGACATTTGAATTCTCAAGATTATAATCCTAAGACCACAAATGCGCTGTCAACCCTGAGGACTAAGATGGAATGCCTCTATGCTAGTAATTTCACCGGTTGTCTTATCCCCACACCGGAACACAACAATGCGAACACTGTTGCTTGGCGGATGGTTAATGGATAAGATTGTTAACTTTAGTCTCAAAAAAAAACAACAACAAAAGATGCATCTCCTCAGTGCTGGCAATACAAGTATAGGTAGCCGTGGTTACCAGCAAATTACCTATCGCAATGTGTACTGTGCTCCCAACAACGCTGACAACCGACAAATTTACGACGTCATAACTAACTCAAGGACGACACCGCGCCGCCGTATCGTCGTTTGAGCCTTATACAGACTCAAAATTCAATGTACATTAATTTACTTTATCCGATGTTTGAGTAAAATGGACCATTAACCTTTAGAGAAGTGCCTTGATTGCTAAAACTAGAGTTTCCTAGGCTTGAGGATGCTTAACGTCCCTAAAGCAACCTATCTATAGGTACTACTACGTGGCGACACGCTAGCCCAGTTGGTAGTGACCCTGCCTTCGAAGCCTGCGGTTCTGAGTTCAAATCCCGGTAAGGGATAGCACGAGTATTTGTTCCTGAGTCTTGGATGTTTTCTATGTATTTTAGTATATATTTCTCTATATAAGTAAGTTTATCATTGTCTAGTACCCATAGAACAAGCCTTTGTAACGAGGTCGTTACTACCTCCTTTTTGCGTTCCTGGGCCTCTATTCAACTGCGTTATAACGATATCATATTTGACGTGTTTCCGTATTGTCAACGTTTTGATAACTCTTATGTCATTTACAATAATGGCGACTGTGACATAAACGATTCTTAAACGAGTCAAATACGATATCGTTTTAACGCACCTGAATATAGGCCCCTGTTTCCGTATTGTCAACGTTTTGATAACTCTTATGTCATTTACAATAATGGCGACTGTGACATAAACGATTCTTAAACGTGTCAAACACGATATCGTTTTAACGCACCTGAAATAGAGGCCCTGGGCACTTTTACATTTCGTTTAAATTCTATCCAAATTCAAATTTATTCATGATGTATTTGATGCGATCGATAAATTCATTCTCTAGAAAATTTCTATAAGCATCAGACACGGGACCCGTGTCTTGGTGTCTCATTTTATTTTAATTTAATTATTTATTTAGTTATCGTTCTGTAAATATTTTTATTACCAAAAGGATTAAACACATAATATTTAAAGAAAGCGATTTATTTAATACCAACTACAGTATCCTGAGTTATAGCTTGAGGCTCCGAGATACTTACCATTATACCGCAAGACCTTGAGCTTAGTTTGGGACTTGGTCAATTTGTGTGACATTGTCCTGTGATATTTATTATTATTATTATAAAGAATTTATGAGGTTTTGAAAATTCTTTCACCAATAAACCACGTTATCAGTGAGTGTTATAGACTATGTTTTATTTTTCTACGCGAACGAAGTAGCGGGCAATAGATAGTAATTAATAAACGGCAAACCAACCAACGAGGTAACATCGAAGAATGCAATAACCATCCTGTGGCCCCTCACTAGCATGATGGTTTAGTGGTTCATGCTGCTCAATAATCCATTTTCTGGAGTTCAAAACGTTGGGTGTACCGCTGTTTTACGGATGTATTATAGCGGTGAATATAGCATAGTCTGTAAACAAGATAGCGTTCTTAACAAAAAAACATTTGAGAACCACTTCACGATACCGTCAATATCGTCCATACATTAATACATTACATCACGCCTTCAGTACCAGAGTAGGGTAGGCAGAGCTACAAGAAATAACAACTCTAACAAGACTTCTTAATAATTCTGTAACCACATTTTGCACAAACTGGCTAAGATGTTTACCAGTGTACCTATTAGTCACAGGTTGCAAGCCCATCGCCCAATTCAAGCCTTGTCGACTTTTACAATATCCACGGGAAGACATAGAGTGGCAACCACACGGCAAACGCCAGTATCGTGTTTAATTTATTATGTAATGTAAAATAAAAAAACAATGTTATGCCGAGGCCTCTAGGCCGACATTCTACACGGTAAAAACGATATCGTATTTGACGTGTTTCCGTATTGTCAACGTTTTCATAACTATTATGTCATTTACAATAATGGCGACTGTGACATAAACGATTCTAAAACACGTCAAACACGATATCGTTATAACGCTGTTGAATAGAGGCCCTGTTCTACTGAATAAAACCATATACCGTTGGCACTTTACCGTATTGTCAACTTTACGACAGATCTTGTATACTTGACAGTAATGGGGGCTGAGTTAAAAACGATAATATAACATGTCAAAGGCTATTATGATTTTCCCGAGTGCAATAGAGCCCCTGGCTTATAAAATATCAAAATACCACAAACTCTTTTATATGTAAAAGCTGTGTAGTTTTCACGACAATATTTAGATGGAGGTATTTTTCAAGAGAAAATTGCACTATTCACAAAGTAAGCTAGGCGAAGCTGTCCGGTGCATTCCACTTGGCACCGGAGCGTATTGTACGAGCAACAGTGCCATTGAAATCGAGTCGAATTCGTTCTTAACAAAGTTTACTCGTCTCTGAAATACAACTATTCCGTTTTACACCTGCTTCATTTTATGTTACTCCTGTACTTTGAAAACTTTAGGAGTGATAATATATATTTTTAATGGTTTGTTTGTAGACATGAGCGTGTTGTTTTATCTTTGTATTGAACTGTGAATAATGATAATTACAAAGTAATAAATAAGACCGCACAAGTGCGAGTTGGACTCCATTAATTCCATTATAGTTAATAATATTTATTTTTATTTTTTTGTAAGTGTAGCTGCAGTGACGGTTCATGAAATACAGCATGCTGACAGACAGACGGGCAGCGAAGTTTTAGTAAGAGGGTCCCATTGGCATCCTAAAAATAGTAATATCCTATAGTAGTATGTATGTATGTATGTAAACACTTTATTGTACAAAAAAAAACAAAAAAAAAAATACAATGAAGATACCAGAAAATAATGTACAAAGGCGAACTTGTCCCTTAGTAGTTACTAGAGGGAGCCACTTATGTGTTGACGAGGCGTTAATTATTCTATTTAGGTAGTTACGAAACTAGTGGTCCCGGATTTGATTTTTACGGTAAATATGGTATGAAGTATTAGTGTGATACACGACAGTATTGGTTTCTGAGTCTAAGATGTGTTTTACAAGTTTTATCTATACATGTATTTATATCGTTGTCTACCCGGATAGGACAAGCCTAGAGCTTAGTTTGGGACTTACGGCCGAACTCTATATTCAAACCGTGGACAGATAGCCATACTCCGGATTAAAATTTGACACATTTTATATGGGTTTGAATACAGGTTTCGGCCGTTTGTCAATTTGTGTGAGTATTTTACCACATTTGAATCCTAGCATCACACAAATAGAGTCGAAAACATTAATTATATGACCAATACCGTGTTTCGAAAATGGCCTCAGCTATAGATGTATAATACAAACTTATTGTTGAGAATGGGAATGACATTTTTAAGAACATAACTACATGTTCAGTGTGGAAAAATCTTTTCTTGTGGTGGCTTGAAAGGCGGAGCCGTCTGTAATAGACCTTCCTTTAAACTGGTTCATCTTTGAAGTCTCCATTTTCGAAAGTATTTTTTATTCTGTATTCTAACGCGAGTGTCACCTACCAGTGCAGGTTTGAGATTCTACACGGTAAGGGTAAAACCTAGTTGCGTTTATCGTGTTATCGTATTGTTAACGTTTTAGCTCTTAATTACTCGACAGTAATGGGGGCCGAGTTAAAAACGATACCATAAGACCGTCTTTTCTACTGGGTGAAAACGATATTGCGTTTGCATGTTTTAGTGTAGTTTTTAACACGGCTGTCATTATTGTCGAGTAAATAAGAGTTATCAAAACGTTGACAACACGGAAACAGGTCAAAGCCAGTATCGTTTTTAAGGTTTTTTTTTTATGGCATCGACAAGGCAAAAGAGCACACAGGCCACCTGATGGTAAGTGGAAACTGTGACCCATAGACATTCGCATTCACAAGACTGCAATCTTGAGACTGCAAATGCATTGCCAACCCTGAGGACTAAGATGGAATGCCTCTATGCTAGTTATTTCACCGGCTGTCTTATCCCCAAACCGGGACACAACAATGCGAACGCTGTTTGGCGGTAGGTTGATGGATAACATGGTGGTAGCGATCCCGACAGACCCTGCACAAGGTCCTACCACCCGCAAAAAAGTAAAAAAGTGAAGTATAGAATAGAGGCCCTATATGATTGCAGCACAACTCAAAAGCTGTACTTTATGCATTGAATACAAGGTAAAGGTGGTCCTAAATTACTATTTTGTTTAGTTTCAATTATAGCAATATTTTTTTACAATACGAAATGACATCTTTATTGTGTGATTAAAAATAAAAATGTGCGCTTAGTGAAAAGGCGAGTAGTATCCATCAAATCACCTATCATACGTGCCTTGTATATGAGCGACGACACGCTGGCCTAGTTGGTAGTGTCCCTGCCTACGAAGCTAGCGGTTCTGGGTTCAAATCCCGGTAAGGGCATATATTTGTATGATGAGCACGAGTATTTTTTCCTGAGTCTTGGATGTTTTCTATGTATTTAAGTATATATTTCTCTATACAATAAGTATGTTTATCATTGTCTAGTACACATAATACAAGCCTAGAGCTTAGTTTGGGACTAGTTCAATTTGTGTGACATTTTCCCCTGATAGTTATCATTATTTTATACCTTAGACGTAAACATAATTATTTATAAACAAACAACACAAATAAACAACTGTATCACTGTATTTTTTCCATATTTGAAAGACTCCAGTTGCAAATTAATTGGAAACATGAACATAACAAAGATCACGCACAACACTGCTTTGTTTTAAACGAAACCGGTATACAGCATGCTGTTACAATTTTGTTCCGTGAGTACACAATTGGACTTTAACTACGGTCACTCGGATTACGTATGCCAATTATGTTCCATCGTAAATGTATTGCAGTCAGTAAATAACAGCAGCTGATTGGGCCAGGTGTTCGAAAGGATCAAGTTTGGAACTCCAAGAATATGACTGTTCTTTTACTTCAGTTCTTAAGCTTTTTAACGCTATTGATACAGGGTATTTTTTAATAGGTGGACAATTTTTTATATTTGCTTCGCTATTGTTAATCAATAATACATGTTGCGTTATTTTTACTCTAGCTTAAAAAATATTAGAGATATTGCGTATTCAATGATTCCCCTAACTTAACGATATTCATGGACCCTCTAATGCAGGGGTGCGAGGAGAGGGGAGTGTTGTTAAGTAAGTTAATACATGAAATTTCAAATTTAAAATATCAGTAGAAGAGGGGCTTCTTGTCTGATAAACTGTACATGAAATTTCAAATTTCGAATATCAATACAGTGTATCGCATACAGACCTACAGCTTGACAACCCATGTCATCAGTTCTAGTGTGACTTTGTGTCCACACGAGAAGGTAAAAGAGAGATAATTTGAAACAGATTTTTTTTTTCACTTCGTTTTACTGTCGTAATATATTATATTAACGATACAAAATCATATGTTAAAATTTGTGCACTGATAAAAAATTACCCTGTATATCCGCACTAGGAAATGCAAATAACCGGTTAATAGCCGAATTTAGTATGCAAAAGAAGGTTAATAACCGGTTTTAACCGGTTATTTGCATTCCCTAATCCGCACCACTGCTGTAACGCCATTGACGGATATTCCCGTCACGGTAGACAGAGCAAAATAGAATGAGTGTATATTTTTTTATGATAAGGAGACGGCACACGAGCACTCAGGACCTGATGGTAAGCAGAATCTGACCCATAGACATTTTAACTCTCAAAACTATCCTAAGACTTCAAATACGTTGCCAGCCCTGAGGACTAAGATGGAATGCCTATATACTAGTAATTTCACCGGTTGTCTTATCCCCACACCGGAACACAACAATGCGAACACTGTTGCTTGCTCTTGTTGTTGTTGTTGTTGTTGTCTATGAGGCAAAGTTGATGTTAGCTCTGGTTTGAAACTGTCACTGGCGTCTGAGTAACGTCTTTTGTATTTGACATAGCGTTGAAAACTCCCACTTTTAATGCTGACTGCCGAATACAGGTTTAAAACATTACGCTACTTCTTGAGCAGTTGGTTTAAAAGTTCGTTGATGTGCCTTTGCACAATACACATATAAAATATATAAAAATATATCAGGGGATAATCTCACTCAAATCGACCTAGTTTACGGAAGACGAATTTTCAAAAAATCCATGAAAGCAGTATTTTTTGTTTTCAAAAATAAAATGACTTAGTCTCCGTTGCGTAGAATTCGCTATTTCCAATATTAAAGTTACTTCCGACCATGTGGCGTTCGTTTTTTCCACCCTGTATATGAAATTCAATTAATGAATTTGTATCCACGAAGTACCCGAACTTTTACGTCATACAACTAATCAATTTCTTTTGTATTTATTTCCATTGAATTGATATGAACCGAAAAGTTATGGCAGCAGACTTCACTACTTCGTCAAGTCGCGTCTGTACGAGCGCTTTTAAAAAAGCTGACCGGATTATATTAAAATCGTCACAGCATTCACAGGGTGATTTATGTGCTTGACTTATAAATATTTATGTGTTGTATATTTGTGAGCTGTCGCAGTTCATATCTTAAAGCTGTGCAAAGCCGATAAAAGGGTTTTTGTACTGAATATGATAAATATATAAGAGGAAAAATTTGCTCAAATTGATCTATTGGACGAATTGCAAAAATATTGTGTATTGTGTATTGTAGTTTAATTCAATTAAACTTTGACATCAATTACGTCCTTAACAATGTGCAAAATTTTTGCAATTCACCCTAGTCATAAACTAAGCTCTAGACTCCTAAATAGAGAAGTACATAATTAAATGTATAGAAAAAAACCAAGACTAAGGAATAACTACACGCGCTCATCACACAAATATCTGCCCTTACCGAGATTACCAACTAGGCTAACGTGTCATCCAATTCCAGACTATAATATTGTACCATGCACATCACCATCATTAAACAAAAGTTGTTTCTACAGAGCTTCTGTGTGGTTAATTGTACACTTTAATCCTAAAATTCTCACATACATTGTTAAAGACAACAATAATAATCTTCATATAATAAAACCAATTACAATGTCGCTTTCCGCTAACTTCTCCCAAATCACGCAACGGGCTTATATGCAGTTTTCGCCATCAGTTACAAAAATTTACACGGAAAGTTTTTATGTATAATAAATTCTGGTTTGTGTATGGATATTACAGAAAACTCACATAAACAGAAGCAAAGCGAGGGCGGGTCACTAGTAGCAAAAATAAATATAACATAGGCCCTAGCCAAGATGCGTTACGCTAACTAGCGTTTCTAATCGTTTTGTTTTTAAGCCAATTGGTTGATCACGTGATACGATGAGTTTTGGTAAAAAAAAACGAATCGAAACGCTAATTAGCAGAGCCCGGAATTTTAGTAGCACTTTAAGCTGTCATAGGGACTTCTCGTCTATCGATTTCCGATATACATATGTATATCGATAAATACAGAATACATTTTTTTAAAGATGATTATGAGTAGAAGTAAACAACATGCACTCTGATCGCGAATGAGCGATCTCTTCGAGATGATAAAATTAGGACTATCTATTACTTTCAAAGAAAAACGAATGATGAAACACTTGTAAGCGCTAAAACTAACTTTGAACATGAAATTGATAAATGTTAAAACACTGAACTGAACTGTTTAAATATAAAATTATTACCTATTAAGTTTTCATTGCAAATCTTAAAAAAAAAAAAAAAACAATTGCAGGAAAATGACAGACAAATTAACCTAGTCCCAAACCAGGCTCTAGGCTTGTATTATGGGTACGAGACAACGATAAACTTACTTATAGAGAGAAATATATACTTAAATACATAAAAAAACATCCAAGACTCAGAAACAAATACTCGTGCTCATTACATGAATATCTGCCTTTATCGGGACTTGAACCTAGGACCCCTAGCTTTGAAGGCAGGGTCACTACCAACTAGGCTAGCGTGTCGTCTATTTAACATTCGTAACGTATATTAATCTCTATTTAACATTTTCAGCCACTAAAAAGTTATCTAAAAGAGATTGCTTTAGCGGTAAGACCGCCTGGTGTTTACCTTTAGTGTTAATCTTCATTGATATGATGTATCGATAAAATATGTATATCTGAAGTCGATAAACGAGAAGTCCCTATGACAGCTTAAAATTGCTACGAAAGTTCCGGGCTCTGCTAATTAGCGTAACGCATCTTGGCTAGGGTCTCAGTCCACCTGCTGACTCATACCAATACGAGTAGATACGAGTAAAGCTACACCGGTATCGTAAATATTCATCGTACGTATAACTTTTTTACAATTGACTAAATCCGCGGGTAATTGGGTGGATGGATATAAAGCCAAATAGGATACAATCCAATTGTTACAGGTACAGTTACTCCTTAATAACTTCCCCAGATTCGCAGGAACATGCTTCGTATAATGATTGAGAACCATACAAAAGTTTTCTTTTCATTGCGTTTCATTGTTATTTGTTGAGAAAGTTTACATATCTACCTTGTTTAGAAGTTTAATGAGATATTAATGTGCTGTTTGAATTTGAAAGTAATTTTTTATTAGCAAATGTAATCTTGGAAGTTTTTCGTTGAACACTGTATTGGTAGTTTGGGGATATTTAAAACTTTTCAACATTTTCATGGCGTGGGAAAACAAACAAAGACAACACAGGCTCGGAGACTCATGATTGTACTAAGATAAAATCTAAATATAAAATAGGTATATATACAATTTAATTTAATGTTTTAAGAAACAGAAAACCGCCTTCGAATACCCAAAAAACAACTTGATTTCAAATGGTAATAGGTCGCCATCAGTGGTCTTCATCATCAGTTTCACTTCACGAAATGATACTTTCTGCATGCAAATGCTACATTTGTTACTGAAATATTTAAATCGCTATATGTATGCCTATATAATTGAGGAGTTCTCTCAATTCCCCACGGATCCCCTCTTCAGATACCTCGGAAGTACCTATCAAACAAAAAAAGAATTTTCAAAATCGGTCCACAATTGACGGAGTAACCGAGTAGGAAACAAAAAAAATACAGTCCAATGAAACGTCCTTCTTTATTGAAGTCGTCTAAAAAGAAAAAATTGAATGGCCGATCGATCAACACACAGCAGAAACCGCTGGACATAGGGGCTTGAATTTGGTGGAAAATATTCCTTGATATCCTATGGGTGTACTAAGACGGCACTTTTTTGGAAATTCATTCCCCAAAGGATTTAATAAAATATATACTTATTCACTAATACATTTGATTGTAATTTCGATCCCAAACCATGAATACTATTCATATTAACGATCGCTAAAATAACTTTGTATTACATTCTAGTGGTCATTGTGGTTTATTATGCAATTACAGGCGCGTCATTATCACCAATGGATGTGCATTATATTGTGCAAAATCGTGCAATAATTTGGTTGCAATATTTGACTGTTCATAATAGTCAGGACTTGCAATAACACGCTATCATTAAACATTATGGCTACTATCACACCAATCCCTGCTCCAATGCCCAAACCGTTGTATTTTGATATCTATTCGTTATTATAAAACTCTCTGTGGCCTAACTGACTCTCTGATATGCAACGCGCAGCCTTCAGCGCTAAACTTAGGGACTTTAAATTTTGGAAGATTTTTTATATACTCTAGGAGTGCGCCAAGAAAGTAGTTTTCGAAAATTGTTCCCCTATTTGAATTTGGGGGTAGGTAGTGGGAAACTAATTCTACGCGTACGAACATTCTTGCATCCTCTATTAGATATACGATAAATAAATCAGGGAAAATCTAACACGAATTGACCTAGTTCCAAACTAAGCTATAAGCTTGTACCATGAATACTAGCTAACGACATACATAGGAAACATAAACAAACATAAAGAATCTGAAATAAATATTCGCTCTTACTGAGAATCGAACCCCAGACCGCTAGCTTCGTAGGCAGGGTCACCACCAACGACACAAGACGAACCACATCGTAGTAAAGACTACACGATAAAATCCGGCCATGCATGCTCTGGTGCATCTTTGCAATGAATGCATATTTTCAAGCAGGTTTTTTTTAGTAACTTATATAATTATAATACCTTCTATGTGTAAGTTTTCGCCGAATATAAACGAACCCTTATAGTTTCGCCGTGTTTTGTCCGTCCGTCCGTCCATCCGTCCGTCCGTCTGCAGCCTAGCGCAGAGACTCTTAGAACTAGAAAGCTGTAATTTGGCATGAATATGCATATTAGTCACGCCAACAAAGTGGTGCAATAAAATGTAATAAACTTGCCATAAAAAAACAAGAGAAACATAATTACAGTTTTAGGGTTCCGTACCCGGAGGGTCCAAACGGAACCCTATTGCTGTCACTCACGTGTCCGTCTGTCGACTGTCACACAGGTTTCACAGCCATACGGTTGACGGTACAGTCTTAAAATTTTCACAGTATACGCATCTTGTTGACCCATAGCCAAAAAATGAAAATATTTTTATGGGGGGCTACCATTCAGATAAAGGGTGGCGCAAAAAAAATACCTACTGTATCGAGGGGGCGTCATTGATAAAAGCACGTTAAGTAAATTAATCGTGCATTTTTTGGTTTAAAAACTATTGGAAAACAAAACAAAGGAGAAGGCACCAAAGTCAGTTTTTTTTTTTATGTTACTAAGAATTTTTAACTTCCCATTGAATCTTAAAATTAGATGATAATATTATACCACGTATATTTTACTAACAAATACCAATATATATGTATAAATAAGATTTCGGTACGTAACCCTAATTAATGTGCAAAGTCCGACACACACTCGGCCGGTTTTTTTATAACCTACAAAAATTTGGGTCCAGCAAAAGGAGCAAACTCAGCTGGTGCCGGCAGTAGTGCTTTAGTAAGCATAAAAAAACTGCAGAGTCATATGATGCACAAATTCAAATTGAAGAAAATACGAATACAAATTCTAAATCCAACTTAGTTATTAAAACTAAAATGAAAATACCTTTCACCGTGTTATTTACAAGGCACGAAGCGTATTCCGCATAACAACATATATTTTATTAACAACAGTTGATTTTATCGCCCACGCGACCATAAATAAGCTTTAAAGCACCTTTCACACAAACCGGTGTGAAAAAGTCGCAGTAAAGTTAGCGAACGCCGAGCTGATGTCAGTTTATAAAATGCAATTTTCGCAATTTTTAGAGTAGCCGCTCGTCGATCACGGTTGCGGGCATCGCGTTAACCGCGCGCCGACGCTGCGGAATGCATCACCCTGTACACGTTTACGAGGTGCTGCGGCAAAATAAAATCACGATCAGCCGCTCGTATGTTGATGCCTTTAGTTATTGTGGACGTCAACATGTTTTCATCTGTGGCGAACAAAATGACCCATTAATAGTTATTGAGTGTTTTGAGGGGTTTATAGTGTAGATGTAATGTTTACTTGCATATTTTATGTTTAAAGAAGTTATTTATCTCAAAGATATCTATTATTTAACGATACAAATCATCATTCATCATTTCAGCTGAAAGACGTCCACCTGGACATAGGCCTTTTTTCTTATTTTTTTTGTCCCGCGGGCTATGTCCGGCTAGCATGGACTAAATGCCTAGGGCGTTCCACCGAATGTTTTAAGACGAGGCTACGGGACCGCTATAGCGCCAAAACGAAGCCCCACCTGGACAAAGACCTCCCTAAGGTACAAAACGACCGCTCCTATAGGAGCGGTTCGCTTGGATCCATCGGTTTCCCATAACCTTAGCACGTCGTCGGTCCACCTACACTAGACTTTCTAGCAAAAACCGATTACTTCTAAACAGTCTGATATCCTTAACGACTGCTTTCCGTGATACTCTATATCGCATTTTTATTTTGATAAGGTTTACCACAAAAGCAATTTTTTCATCGTAATTTATTTATCCCATACAGATTTAACGTCTTTATAAATGTTAGATACACAAAGTAAAATGTTAATTTCCTAGGTGTATAGCCCTGGAAATTGGTTCTTCAGCAGATTGACATAATACCTACGTAAATTTGCCGTATAATATATTTCACACGTGGAAAATGTATAAACCGGCAAATTCCTCCGCTGTACCTATAGGTACATCATAATTGTACAAATAGGTACAATTTTTAACAATACAGCTGAACTACCAAGGAAGGTGGCTGACTGCATAGTAATAGTGCAAGCATTTTAAATTCAATGTTTTTACCAATAGAGTATAGAATGCTTCGACTAGGTACATCATTATACTTAGCCGCCTTCTCTGGTATTACGGCAAAAATAATTTCTTGTACGTTGACCCCCTGGTATCCCTCAGTTCCAACTTTGTTTATTAAGGGACGTTCCAGATAACCAAAGGCTGAGTCATTTAAATGAGTCATGGGGAATTCCGGAAGATAGGGCGTGTTCACACTAGCGATTCTTTCCGGTGATTTTTAGGCGATGCGAGATCGCGGCGTGTACGCATCGAGCTCGCCGCGGGTAGTCGCGGCATCGCGGCGATTATTTTATCGCAATAATATCGCGATAATCGCGAGCAAGCTGCGATATCGCTGTTGTTATCTTTGCGGACTTTCATTATTAAACAATCGCGGCGATATCGCAGCTAGCTCGCCACGTGCTCGCGGCGATATTATTGCGATAAAATAATCGCAGCGATGTCGCGACGACCCGCGGCGAGCTCGCTGCGTGCACGCCGCGATCTCGCATCGCCTAAAAATCGCCGAAAAGAATCGCCAGTGTGAATAGCACCTGAATTTTTGTATGTAGGAATAACGTCGCCGATTTGAAAATTACTAAGTGTCAAATCTGCCCTTGAATTGCATCACTAATTTTCATCGAATGGTTTACGTCACCGAATTTTCATTTCATCGTTAGGTATTTTCACCTGCTGAAGCTATAATTTTTTGGTGGTCACGGTCTAACTTAATCTATGTAAACTATGCTTATGATAACCTGAAAACTATGAAATAAAATTCGGCGAAACGACACATTCGGTGAAATGAGTTTTGTCGTTATGTTTATTGTCTACAATTTTCGAAAAAAAAAATTAGGTTTGTTTCTCGTGTATAATAGTTATGGATAACCTTTGATTGCGATTTTTTTGGCTCAGAACAAACTTTTTATCTTTATAGTTTTGGGCTAACACATTTTGATTGCAAAGTACTTCCTCGGTTTTCAGCCAGGTACAGTAAAATTTACGTGCAAACGCGCTGAAAGTGTACATGCATTATTAAATACTTGCTCGAGGCTAATTAAATCTATTGTTAGTTTTCTTACTGAGTAAGTAAGCCAACAATTGCGGATGCATGGTGCATTACAACCTAATTACCGCCATCGCGGGAAATGCAGCTGACGTGCCGTGTGCATGGGAATTATGCAGTGGGAATATTAATGTCGTGAATATTGTAAAATTACTTAGTATTGCTAGTGAGCATGGAAGATACTCGTTTGTTCTGTTTTGAAATGTGCACGTATTTGTCATAACAACGTTTACTTACACTTTTGTATTTTAAAAGTAGTTTATTGTTTTTGCATTAATTATTTAAAAAAATGAAGCAATTTTTATATCTTCTGTATCATGTTGTTTTCAAGGGATCAACCGATCGATTAGATTATACCGGTTATTGAATGAAAAAGCATTTTTTTCTTGTTGTGTTTTTATAAGATTGTATTGTAGATTTATGTGTGTATGTATTAATTTTAGTTTTAATTGTAATAAAATTAAATATTTTAATACCAAATTCAAATGGATATATACCACCAATAACATACATACTTACTTAGAGGAATAAATACTTTTACTAGCTACATCACTAGCAAAACGCGAGGATCTAGCAATTTGAAGCATTAATTAATTATTTTGTATTATGCGTTGCAGTAAATGTAGTATATAATTTACGATTCAATAATATTATAATTATGAAAATGGGCTTCTTAGCTGAATAAAAAGAAAAAAACAGTATGATGTAATAAACAAGTAATAAAAATCTAAACCTAGTGTTACAGCAATTTTCTTATCAACCGAAAATACACGAATTGACGGTTTTCACAAAATAGAGTAAATTCGTTTCGAATTAGGTGCATAAAATTGCTTATCCTAATGTTTTATTTGGTCTAAAATATTTACGTATATCATCCTTTTAGGCTGAAATTATAGTATTTAATAAAAATATATCTATTTATGACATATTTAAAAATGACCCTATTTCCGTTGGTCACGGCATCACGCGTGATCGGCTGGACCGACTTCGCCATTTTTTTTTGATGTGTTTGTTATTGTCAGGAAAAAGTTCATATAAAAGAAAAAGCAAGTTGCGCAAAAAAATTAAAAATATTTAATAATACATCGGTTTTAAACGATATGTGCAGCGCGCATTCTGTCAATGGCGCCTACTGTAAAACTACTGACAGTTATGTTTTTGGAATATTTGTTTTTTATTAATTATTCCCATATTTCAATTTAGTATTCATAGTTAAGTCAGGACAACATCTATCGGGTCAGCTAGTTGGTTATATTAGTTAAGTTAGGTTAGGTTAGTTTTTTATAAAAATAAAAAACGTTTCAATTGCAAAAACAATGATATAGACCCGTTCAAAATAGGGCCGTCCTGTCGTGCAAACTTTTGTGTCACAATAGGTTAGGTGAGTCATTCACCTAAGACAGCGGTATTATATAGAATATAATGCTTTGCATAGACAACATCCACGTCTAGAATGCCAACAGGCGGACCCTCGTCACTTGGCCGCCACACACCATAATTTATAAGCAACGTTCAGACATTTGTAATTTCCTGGGGAGTTTTTGATATAAAAAAATATGTGTAAGTAACCGCTGATTATGTTTGTGTGTATGTAAAACTTGAAGAAAGCAATAGAAAAACTATAGAACAGAATGATAATACTGTTTTAAAGAAAAAAATGTGTGTCTTTTCTTAAGGTTAAGATGTCGGGAGATCTCTGGAGGGTGGCGGAGGCTTCACTATAAAAACCCAATAAAAATATTATATTGTTACATACATACACATACATAACGTCACGCCTTTATTCCCAGAACTCACTTGTTGATAATTCTGTAATCACATTTTGCATAGTCAGGCTAAGATGTTTACCAGTGTATTATATTGTTAAAACTTAATAATTTATTAATTAAAACCATCAACCATTTAATCACCTGTTCCTTTTTGGATTAAACTGAAGCAGTGGGAAGGTCACTGAAAAGCACTTATTTTTGCATTTCAGGCAAAAAAGGTTTATTTTATAAATCAATAAAAGGTTTATTTTATAAATAACTAAAAGGTTTATTTTATAAATAATAAAAGGTTTATTTTATAAATAAATAAAAGGTTTATTTTAAGGTATGTAGTCCCATTTACTTTTTTATGTCATAGGGTAGCCAAAAAGAACACAGGCCAGACCCATAGATGTATGCTTTCTACAATTTAATAAGGCTAGAACTTTAATAAGACCGCAAATGTATTACGTTCCCTGAGGACTGAAGATGAATGCAACTACTAATAACCTTATTAACATTAACGAGAGATATTTACTACTATAATTAGTGCCCAAGCATATCGTAAAGCAAGGTAAAGATAATTGAAATTGCAAATGAACATGTATTGTAAGCTTTAAAAATCTTTTAATATTTTGTCATCCTCCCGTATCACAAAAATGCAGCGCAAACAGCATTCATTCCAGTAAAATAATGCAAAGTTTATGCAATTTTTAATAAAGGCAGGAATTTTATTCGAAGGATGTTATCGTGTTTTTGTTAATAAACGAAGCACTTGTGTATGTTTCCAAGAACAAATCGCCCTTTTCACTCACATGACAGCGGAGGACGATTCTAATTCACATAACGTCCGATAAATAAAGTTGATAGTGTCACCTCCGCGTTATCGTGTCTCTAGGGGTGCCAGAATGGCCCACAGGGGGGCCGGTGGCTTTAACCTTGGTGGCTTTTTTAGTCCATTACCTACTTTACCGCTAAACATCACATCAGTGTTGTGTTTCAGTGTGGGAATAATTATGTAACACGCTCTAAGGGTCCGTTGTTTGATCATTACTTAAACTAAATAATTGTAAAAAATCGTAAGTAATGGTTAAATAACAAGGAAATATGCAATTTTTTTTTTCAAATTTTAAGTATTAGTTCATTTAACTACTGATCAACAACAACAACAAAACGAAACAACTCGGTCTTAATTGGATGAAATAAACACCATTAATTAGGAAAATCTTGTATGAAAGATAGTATTGGTATTGGTATTGGCAATTATTAAAATAATGTACTTATTATTTATTTAAGCCCTGTTACACAATACACGGAGTATTTACATTTTTTTTAATAATTAATAATTTAAAAAATAATTTATCCAATATTATTTTTCCTTCTAAGATTGTCTGGAAGTGATCGCTAATCAATCAGCGATAAGTATCTTTTTTTTAACTGTGCTATGTCTCTGTAATATTTTTGTTTGTATTATATTGCAAAAACGAGCAATATTTCTTCGATGAAACTGCAATAACGAGTCATACACAGATTTAGGTTACCGTCTTTCCTGTGGACACACCGAAAGTTAACGTTTTTAAGGCGTAATTTTCTGGCTAAGCCCATTCCCGCAAATACACTGTCAGGGCTGCTTTAGTCCTATCATATAAAAACAGAACTTATATGCACACAAGCTCTTAACTATTGACCACGGGAGAGACAACTTTTGTTTTTAAGTGTGTATGACCCTATCGCGTAACCAACTTTTTGAAATATAATATAATTGAATTAAAAACCACAATTTAATAATTCCCAGTTAATTCTTCTGATTTGCTTCATTTAATTCCTTGTCCAATATTTCATTGTCTTACATAGCCAAGCATTACAGCAAACTTGATTCAGTCGACATTACTTAAACAATAGACTTCTATTGCCCCCATTCATCTTACAGCACAACTTCTCAGCGCTTTATCTGCTTAATCTTACTGCACGAAATTTACTTGAAACTGCACGTTCAAAAACGCCCGCCATCCGTCAAGGGGCGGTCGCCATCGCCCACCATTCCTCACAAGCGTACCATTTGTTTCTATTCCCTCGCAGCGGTGTAAATCGCCCATTCTTATTCGAAACGAGCCCCGTCCCGTTACACGGACATTTGTATGGGCATGGCCTCCTTTGCGTAAGAATTTGGGCATTGTCTGTACTGTATTTTGCGAGTTTTTCAAAATGGCCGCCGTTTTAAGTGCTCTTTTTGATATTGGGGTTCTTTGTTTTCTTTTTTATATTTCTATATTGCTCAACACGACAACACTGTGATGGATTCTTAGGTTTATAATAATATAACGCTAAAAAAACATAAACCACGTTTCAATCTAGGACTACACTTTGGGCCGAGACAATTGGAAAATTCACGTCAACTTTGTTCGAAACTTCGATCTGTTTTATGCATAATTTACCACCTGAACAGAATAATTAGTAAACAGACTATGCTTGCAGTACATTATGCGTTAGCGGATTCTGTAATTAGTTATGGTCTCAGTGTTTATGGTAGAACGTTTCAGACATACTTAGAAGAAATCAGTAAGTTACGGTTAAGATCCATTAAATACACAGTAAGCAAAAAAGATAAAGATAAAGCAAAGGGAACTGCTACAAGCTTTATAAAGTGTGTGAAATATTACCTATACGTATAAAGGTGCAGTACTTGATAGCTATAGAAAATTATTATGTAAGCGTGTTTAAGGTTCCTAAGCAGAGTAAATATAATACAAAGAATATAAGACTAAGAAAGTTTGTACAAGCTATGCAAAAAACTATTATGGTAGAAGAACAGATAAATGTATGATTCCCAAAATATGTAATGAAATTGAGTGGTTAAGGGAGGGACTAAAATTTAGTATAAAAGTTGTTAATACGACACTAAAAAAGATGTTGCTAGATAGACAGCCTTAGGGTAAGTTTTCTCAAAGAATAATAATCCAGTAAGCAAATAATTATTATTTTCTCTTTGCACAACAATTTAAGTGAAACACGAGCGCGTTCTTGCCAACAAAGTGTACTGTCAGTTTGGCGAGGTAGTTGTTTAATTATAAATGTTATGTACATTATTTGAACAATAAATAAAAAAAAGAGGCAGTTGAAAATCTTTAGCGATTGTTTCGATTGCAACATGTATACATTTGTCGAGCGAAACATATTCGCTAACTTGTCTATCCCCACTGTAGAAATTAGTAGATGGTAGTGGACACCGCCTTCGGTCTAGTGCTAACCTTTCCCTTACCGTATCTATACTAAATATTTCACGGTACACTCTGTCCAACTGTGGAGTGAGCTTCCATCGTGCTTGAGACAATCTAGATCAGTCTGTCGGGTCAAGGAAATTATGACTAAATCAACAAGTTGAGTTTGTTGTTAGTTTCAATTGCTGCTTACGTATGTGAAATATACATTAATATATCTATTTATCTATGATGTATGTCTGCGTATATCAAAGCAGTTTACTTCTGCTTCTCGGATGTAATTACTATTTGTTATTTTTGATTTGTTTTGTTAATTAATCTATCCTCTTGCATTGCCCTTATTCATTCTGCTTCAGGATTAACTGGAAGACATCCCATAAGGGATAAGTATATTGATACAAATATGTCTTGTATTATTTACTGTCAAGTAAATAAGAGCTACTTATCAAAAGCAATAAGGTTTTACTAATTAGGAATGTATGGAATGACTCAGGCAATACTTTGCAAATTAGTTTTTACAGGAAAAACCACTCCTCTTGGACCACTGTTTTGCCCTATATGGGACTAAAAAAACATCTATTTTACAAAGTTACACAAACGTTTACTAAATTGAATGACGCCTTAAGTGCATGCTGTCACTTTCTACGTTAGTGAATTAGACAATTACAGGTGTTCTAATAAGACATAGTTGCTAATAAACGTTAGTGCAACTAGGTGTTAACTAGCAACTCCAATGAATAGACGTAGTGTTTTGCTAACTTTGTTTAATACCAGAGCTAATAAAGTTGTTTCGAACGGTTAGAACTTTAAGAGAATATCCGAATCAGACTCTTAATCAGAATAAGGTTAATGAAAATCTTGAATGCCACAGCTACTTTTCTAAAAGCTATTTTCGTAAAGCTACTATATCTATCTATCTTTTAATACCTTTAAACGAGAAATTCTTGTATATACTGGGAGATTTTGAGTCATAATCCGAAATGGCCAAAAACTCTCAACTAATTCACCGTTAATAAATGTATGGAACAGCTGTTTTTTTTTGGCGATTTCGTGGTTGGTACCATCGGAAAAGTTGTTCAGTATGACCATCTTATACGCTTTTGGCATTCCGGATCATGACCCCAAAATCACCCAGTACATACATATTTACATAATGTGAATTTCGGAAACGGCTCCAACAATAGTGTTTTATATTGTATTGTGTTGTATAACAAGCAATTTTTGTATACATATTTGTAATCAAGTTCTCGAAAACGGCTGTAACGATTTTGAGGAAAATTGCGATTAGGGGTTTTTTGGGTCGAAAAATCGTTCTGTCAAGTCATCATCCTCGGAAAATTCATGTAGACGACACAATACAATTGTATTTTAAAAATAGTTTCGTGGACATACACCCAAGCTTAGCTCGGTCGCCCAGGTACTTCCTTAACACTTAACGTGAATAAAATTCTGCAAGACTTTGCATAGCATACAGGTTGATTTTTAACTTTAGATACAAGCTGTTATTTTTGGCTTGTTTTAAATCATCAAAGACCCAACGCAATGAGTAACATCTCAGAAGGCATTATCATTTTTCACTCCCACGCACGATACATTCCCGTTTTCAATTAGTGCTTCCGTGAGTTATGGACCTGGAGCGGTACAATTTGTTTTCCGCTGGAACCAGCATTGCTTTTAATTTTAAAAATAGCTGTTTGTTTCCAATAAAAAAGTGTTACCTAATTACTTCGTTTTATTAAAAGCGTCGTTGATTAACACGATTGAGGTTACTAGTTACTGCCGAAACTAGTGAATTGAAGCGCTAAGTATGATAGTAGTTTTTTTTGTTGTCATCTTGGTAATATGCTTAAAGATACTCGAGATTATTTAAAATAACACACACTACAACTTTTAAACATTTTACCTAATACTAAAGGAATTTAAATTTTATCTTTTCCGTTGTTAGGTTAGAAAACAACTATTTTGGAGTGCGCCGAGTCGAGTGTGCAGTGGCGCCCCTCGTTACTATTACTGTGTTGACTAATAAACTAAAGTATTGTTTTAAAATTGAAGAGTGGGTTTTTTGTCGTACAAATGAATACATATGGGTAATGTGGGAACACCGATGAATTACAGGCGCGCAGGGCGCCGCTTGCGCCGGTCTCGCGTTGCCGGAGCTGCGCTCGCGCCGCGCCGGCAACGCTCCGACCATTCGAGCACAGCTGCTTCTAAATGTATTTCTTTCTCAGTTCCAAGATGCCGATATATTCGCCGACAGCTGGCAATTGTTGCTCATAAAATTATGCTCTTTTTGTAATTCCTTTGTTCTATAGTATGTAAGGTACAACTATAATTATAATTAACATTGGAGGTGCTTTGGTCCTAATTGTAAGCCTGTAATTGTATTTTTATAATAAATAAATAAATAAACACCTTGAAATTCCGAATTATTATTTTCTGAATATTAATTTGTCCGAATTTTCTTTTGTCCGAACGCTATATATTTTATGGTGTAGATATTTTTGATTTAATGCATAATTGTATTGCAATAAGTAGGTTAAGTTGGGTGTAATTTATAAGTGATATCAAAAAATTAAGTCTTCTGTCAAAACATTGCATTTGGTATGTCTCTTCGGAATTATGTAAAATTCAATAAACTTTAGCCTTCCTGTATTCAACTTAACGCGAATGGGAGACCACTTTTTTCCTACGAGTTACTCACTCATAGGTAACACACATATTATAACATTACGCCTTCATCCTTAGAGTGGGGTAGGCAGAGCTACAGAAATACCAACAACTCTAAAATCACTTATTTATAATTCTGTAGCCACATTTTCAACAATTAGGCCAAAAGTTTACTAGTTTGACAGTGTAATGACAGGTTGTAAGCCCATCGCCTAACAGTATACAAGCCCTAATTTCCTTAGTCGCCTCTTACGACATCCTCGGGAAGACATGGAGTGACACTATCTAACCCGGCAACCACACGGGAGACATACTCACAGATTAATACACATCTAGGTAAACTGTAATTAATTAAGGTATGCGAATTAATTATTACAGCAAATACACTCTTCGATTTCAAGATAATACTAGCCACTGGACGATCGGAGCAGTCTTAAAAGTCAAAGGCATACATCATACATATAGGCAAACGGGCATTTTTACTTTAACAAAGGCTAGTTCCACAAAACTCTCATAAAAGTAATTGAAACTTACGTGCAATACGCGGTCCAAAAATGGTGAAAGCCCAAAACGATTTGTCAGAGGGAAACAGAAATATCTGCTCTCAACAGCCGGGTGTTTTCAGATGGCCTCGTTCTATCGGATTACCTTCCTTGATTTGTCAAGAGTTTCCCGCCGCCTGAGGGAATAACTACATACAAACCCTCGGAACGCCTATGGCGTATGAATATTGTTTATTTTTGTTAGGTTTCATTGTTTGATAAAACCGAGATTGTGTCGCGGTGAAATCTGGGAGTGAATGGCGTTGTTAAATTTGAGTGCTTTGGCTCGTTTGGTTGGATTCGATGTTTTTTGGCATATGTGGACCAACGCCACATAAAAAGAATTATGTTAGAATGTCACTTTAGCAAAGTTATTGAAAACAATATTTTTTTAACTGGTAATATACTCGGCGTCAAAAAATCGCACCTTGGAAATTTTGACATATAGCAGATATAAACCATATTTCATCTAAGGTAAGGCGAGGCCTCTTTTGAAAATTTCAATAGGTGCGATTTTTGCCCCGTGTGGTTGCCGGGTTAGAATAGTGCCACTCCATGTCTTCCCGTGGATGTCGTAAGAAGCGACTAAGGGAATAAGGGCTTGTAGTGCTGTTAGGCGATGGGCTTGCAACCTATCACTTAATACACTGGTAAACATCTTAGCCTACTTCTGCAAAATGTGGTTACAGAATTATCAACAAGTCTTTTTAGGTTTGTTGTTATTTCTGTAGCTCTGCCTACCCCACTCTGGGAATTAAGGCGTGATGTTATGTATGTATGTATGTGCGATTTTTTTGACGCCGGGTGTGTTTAAAACTATTCCAAATAACACAAAGGTTACATCAGTAGCTGTATATTTGTCGCTGTGCCGAGCAGACAGGCGGGTGGATAAAGTCGCAAAACGAGAGCTCTTATTTTACCTTTTATTATACGGAAGCCTAATAAGTCAGAGAACCCATCCCGTGTCATAGTTACTCTTTATATTATACCTGTGTAGTGTCTAGGTACAGTCAACAGCAAAATTCGATAATCATTTTAGTATTTTATCGCAATAACGCAACAATACTGCGACAGTTGGGATGTGGCAAAGTAGTGAAAGTGACAAGGTACTAAAATGATCATCTACTTTTGCTGTTGACTATACCCGAAGTAATCCGAAGGCTTTGTACTGACCCCAAGTCAGCCAGCATATGTATAAATATATAGATATATATAGGGTATAATTTTTTTTGCTTACATAATCATAAATTATATATCGTCACTTATTATAAATAGGAGGCTTAGGACTTGTCTGATCATATAAAGTTATAAATATGGTTACGAGAGATGATACTGGGTTTTTAAACAATAGAATAGGTCAGATGTGTACTTAAATATTAGTACAATATGTCGACGTATTCAAATATATAAGTTATAAAGCTTAAAACATATAAATGGCGAAATGGTGATATGAAAAACCACTTTGGTACTTTGTCGCTTTAACGTTATGTTTGAGCTACCATATTAATTTGTTAGAAGCGTTGGGGCGACGGGGTACAGTTGCGTTGCGGCTATATTTAGCGAAATAAAGTAGGGTAGTTATAAAGCCTAAACCAATTAACTGGCGAGGCGGCGATAAGAATAGACACGTTGGTGCTTTGTCGCTTTAACGTTATGTTTGAACTGTCATACTAATTTGTTACAGGAATCAGAGCGATAGGGTACGATGATGTTGTTTGCTTGTAAGAAAATAAAAGAAGGTAGTTAGAAAGAGCGGGATTATGCGGGTATAGAATGTTATTATGGATATGCCTTGACAAATCGGTTTATACATTTATCGTTTACTTTTATAAAGCTTGAAATAATTTATAACAATATTAAAGATTGGAAAAAAAGGAAAGATGAATGATTAAATAATCGTAGGAGCGTATAAAAATATCCATGGTATCTTCTTGTTAGCTCAGGTCCATACAAACAGTTAAACAGTAATCAGTACGCAGAACATAATCAAGAATACCTAAAATAGATAATTAATGAACACAGGTTGCAAAATAAAAGTACCTCTTCCTTCTTTTCTTACCTATTTAATCTCGATTCCATTAGAACATATATTATATTTGTTTGGTTGATTGCCGGGTCGCTATATAACAATAAGTACCTAATCTCAGGAAAAGTTGTTTATGTTATTTAGCAAATATAAGAAGAAGTAGGGTTTAACAACCTTTTATGTAATTGGACACGGAATTAAGGAAGGACAAATTATCTGGCTCGGTTACATAGGTACTAAATATTCAGATTATAATTGCGCTTGTCCATACTAAACTTACGTAATCTGTTGGAAGCAAGAGCGACCAGTATAAAGAGAACTAACGAGACGTTATTGGGACGTTTTTACGTTTGAACTCGTTATTGGGACTATGGGGAATCGTTACGGGGACCCTTTTTCGTTATTGATACGGGTCTAGGTTTTCTGGTCGCTGAATGTTAGGGTCGGTGGGGGGAATGGTTCGAGTATAAAACGGGTGGAGGGTGAAGATGAAGGGAATTAGCACGACGCGGGACGGAGAGGACGGAAGAGCTTCGCTAATATTTAATTTAAAGTTCTGAGTGCTTGGATGGGGAATCAGGACCTATTGGGTGAGTATGCCTCTGCTGAACCAAGACCCCTTTAGTGCTGCTATTTTTATAGCAGTCCGGAATCTGAGTCTGGATTTCGGGTAGCAGAGTATCCTTTTATAATGTAGGCTGATAGGGCTTCTTTAGGAACTCGGGCAGGCAGTTAGGGCATGCAGCTATACTGTTTGTAGTCTCTCGGAATGTAGGGCTAGGGAGTTAGGGAGGGGTTCCTTTTGATGTGTTTTATTTTTTGTGTTGTGTTAAAAGGGGAAAGTGCACGAATCAATTACATCTAACAATACAATTAGCTATTTACTATCGTTCCTTAATGATTATGTACAGGCATTTGACCTTCCAACAAACAAGAAAGCATTGTGACTATTTGCAGTGTAATCATGATTAAATTTTGAATTAATAACTCCAGGATGAAGTATCAAAGAAGTAAACCGTATTATGTTACTATAAAGTAATAATTAAAATTCGTGCACATATCCTATGAATTTACTTGAATTTTGATGTAATTTTGTGTAATAAATATACTGTGATTTGTGTTTTATTGACCTATATTTTATTGTTGTTTTGTGCAAAAGGGGAATATGTACATTTCATTACAATTAACAAAATATTTAATTCTATCCAATTATTATTTAATGTTACAAAAAAAAGCAATATTAAAGTATAGAAATTAGACCTTCCAATCATCAAATAAGAATTGCAGTAAGCTTTAATTAATTTTGATCTAACTTGTTATATTTATTGATACAAGCTGGAATATCTAAAATATTAACCTAATAATCTCAATGTTGTAAAAATACTTATGTTGTACATATACCCTTTTAATAGCTCCATGGTAAGGTAAGTGGTTTTTGAAATTTAAACTGTGATATATTAATCTCATATTAGCAATTTCTGCCTTAGGAATATTATTTTAGTGCGACAAAATAGTTTAATAGAAACAATATGTTCAGACTTAAATTCAGTTATTGAAGTATCAGCCGAGAGGCAAAAATGGTCAGTAATTAATTGGTACAAAGAGACTGGAGGTAAACTCAGCTGGGACTTCTCCACTAGGATCAATCTAAGTAAGGCAGAAAATGTTTGAGAACTTCCTTGTGTGTCACCTTTATCCTTTTTAACATATATGTCACTTAACCTTTACTACAAGAATTATTTATGAAAGGGGATTAGGAAGTATAATTAATAAATTTGGGATACCTGAAAAGAGTAAAAATATAGGAATACCAACATCTATGGTAATATTCTGGTATTTTATTCAGGAACCAATACATTGTTGTAGAACTTCATTCAGCAGCTGTTCATATATTTTCAATATGCATTCAGGGTTAGGTACCATGTAGTAAGATTTAATTCCACAGATGCTCCTACATTTTCAATAAACAAGCAGAGTCCTGAAACAAATTGGTTAAATTATTTTCAAGTCATTTTAGGAGAAGGTTTCTAGTTATATATGCCTACCATAACAATTGTTTTAATAACGGGACCGTTTACATATTTAACTAGTAGATGTTATCATAGATAGTACATTATTTACTCATAAAAGCTATAGGTAATACCTAGCTCTAGTTTTCCCAAAGAAATAACATTAAGTACCATCTCGGATACCTTTAATTGAAACAATGATATTTATGGGCTTTAGAGTACTAAAACAAAACCAACAGGAAAGGGTTGTAGTTAACTTTCACGGAAAAGAGTTAAGCCTGAGATTCTGCATTCGGTTTGTAAGATTATTAATAACAAGTTGTTCCAATTTACAGTTAAATATTAAGTAGTTATTATAGCAAATAGGGGTTTTTATATACTTACATTTGACATTAGTAATAGTTGTATATCAGGGGACCACGGGGTCGAGCGAAGGGTGCAGTTATTGTTGTGTGTTCGGTGATGCTGTGATTCGGTGCTTGTTTGATTCAAAACGTATAAATGGATTACTGAAATAAATTTGGGAGGTTATGATTCTTAAAATTAACCACGAAGTAATAGGTATTAACCTACTTTCAGAAGAAGGTTTTATCAAAACATAAGTGCCTAGATATGATATTCATATGAAAGAAGCTATTTTTCGACAGTCGATTAAAAATATCTAGTCCATTAATAACACTATGTATAAAGGCTTTAGTTTGGTAGGTTGTTGAAATGTCCAAAGTGAACAAATAGGCATAGGGTATTTACTTATTGTAGGGCGAAGTAGAAATGCTTCACGAGTGTATTTACTAACCTGTACTGATGTTTCACTTATAATCTTTTATGTGAAATCCAGGCGTGAATTAGAGTAGGGAACTTGCTTTGCTTGATTTGTGTCCGGGTGAATAGCGCTGAATGTACCATCCAATTACAAGAAATTCGTTAACGAAGTATAAGATTATTAAGTAGATTTTATTATATGTATAGATTACCTACATAAGTTAAGAGTCTACAGACAGGTTATTTGAGGGTTTTAAGGTGAACAGGATGGGGATAAGGCAAAGGGGTATTTTTTAATTCAGCCAAGCGGAACTCTTTATTTCCCGAGATCTAAAATTAGAATAGATTTAGGTAGTAATAACTTGATCGAAGATAAGCAGGTAGGAAGTAAATAGAAGGATAATTACCGAAATTTCATTAAAAAACTATTTGTTCAATAGTTTACGAGAAGTCTAAACAAAAAACCCAAAATAGACTAGTGCTTTATTTGATCATAGAATCCCTTAGTAGTCTGTGATTAGTTGCGCGTCTCACAGATTAAGTACAAGAACTTATTCTGTGGCGCGTCTATTGTACCTTCACAGACTATTGTAATGTACAGGTTTAAGGACTAGGCTTTTAGCCAATTTATATAAGTAGGAATAAATTATATAGTTATTTAGTTATTTGGCACTGCATACGTTCAGAAGTTTAGGGAACTATACATAATGTCAGTTCGATACTTGACCAAAGACTTAGAGTATTGGATACGATTAATTTTGCATCTCTTGCGTAAAGATATTTAGAGAAATACATTTGAGTCAGTTCAAATCTAGACCAAAGATTAATGTTTATATTATAATTATAAGAATTTAGTAGGTCTAATAATTAAAGAAATAAAGCTTTGAGTTCGAATTTAGGATAAGGTTAGCGAGGCTAGATTTTATAGTTGCGATTTTAGAATTTACATTATCGTTGGCAAATATTCATTGTGAATCCAACTTTAGGAGGCTGCGAATGTTGGATGTTGGATATTTATCTATGATTATGATGATTTTGTATGTAAGATTAAGTAAATGAAAATTATGATAAGTTTGTTATACCTAATTTAGGTTTTATAGAATAGTAATTATGAAGTTTACTTTAAATCGATTCGGATCGTTATCAAAGATTTTGAGGTTAAATCATGTTTATATTTATAAGTAACTACAGGAAATAATGATACTGAGTTCAGAATTTGAATAGTGATATTGAGATTAATTTATATCTCTTAATAGCTTACAATCCAAGGGATTAATTATGAATCAGGTTCGAGGCTTGGTTTTATGTGATGTAATTACTACTTGTAGAGTTTGGAAGGAATTAGGAAATAAATTGTGTGAATACCTAGGATGCAATTACGAAGCGAACGTAATCGCTGACTAAAGTCGTTGTGAATCCGGCTTTAGGAAACCGTGAATGTCGTACGTTAAAATAAATCGCATGGTTCGTGAAGTAAAAATCGATAGGCTAGAATTAGGCATGTATGTATCAGTATGTAGAATTATATGTACGAGTATGTAGAAGGGAACTCTGGAGTTATTACTCAGTCGTATGAAATCGCGTATGTATGTTTGTTTGTCGTACCGTTCAGAATTTGGAGGTTTTATATGAAACCAATACTAGTTAAATCGCCTTGTGAAAAATGTGTCAGGAATTATATAAATAATTCATGATCAATATGTATGTAGTATGTTGGATACAATTTGGAGGGAACCAACACCTTAAATATTGCTCCCGTTACACTATAGGTAGATAAGACACGAATCGATAAAATATACTTATATGAAATTTTGAAAGGAGGCATTTAGACTTTAGGGAGAATGAGAGGTAGTTCGTTCATATTTGTTGGCAGTCCCAATATCGATAATTATGATTTAGGAATCATGGTTAATTTATGATATAACTTAATAAGTACGACAGATGTTGATGAATGCTTTAATTACTACTGCTTAACGATAGTTATGTCAATGGATTGGCTAAAATATATATATAATAATAAGTAGTAGGATGATGAAGTTGTACATGCGGTCTTGGAGCTACGATTAGATCGTGTATACTAGATTTGCAGCTGGCGTAATTCCGACATTATGATCAAGCTTAGTTTGACTAAGCTTGTTTCAGTTTATTTTAAACAAAGAGCCATGTGATTTTTGTTCGTTCGTCTGTCTGTAAACGTTGGTATATGTAAACGGGAGTTATAAACAAATTATTATTTTATAAAAGGGGTTTTATGGATTATGATACGCCGACTTTATGAACAAGTTTAGTTTTACTAAGCCAGTTCCTGTTAATCTTAGGCAAAGAGCCATGTGATTTTTGTTCGTTCGTCTGTCTGTAAAAGTTGGTATGTGTAAATGGAAGTTATAACAATTATTATTTCATAAAAACGGTTTATAGGGAATATGTTACAGTATATTTGGATTCGATCCATTGCTAAGGTAGCAAGGAGAGAATGAAATTTGGTATCAGAATGATTATATAATTTGAGTCCAAGTGAGATAGTGAGTGAAGTTCAATCATATTATTACAGGTTAACATTTCAGTTGGAAGTTTTTATTTTTGTTTATAACGTTAAAGTCCGAACTATGGTATTTATAGATTAAAACCATAGATAAAGAAATTCTTACGTTTTTGGATTTGTTATATCGAAATATTGAGTCATTGGAAATATTTACAATACTTAATTGGTTGTCACGAATTCAATGAAACAAAATTTCGAGTTTTACCTTTAAATGACTCCGGGCTGGTGGTATAAATTGAAGAATGCCGTGAATGCAGTGTTAATAAGTCGCATAGTTTGATATCGAGTTATTGTTCAATTATCATTTTAGTCAACATTTGGTTGTCAATTGCAAACTAATGTAATATAAGAATTGGACAAATGATTCGCCCGTTACACGGGTGATAATTTAGCGGCAATTTATCGGCTCTTGGCTATGGAATGGGCGGCTGCTGCTTGCAGGGTCGACAATTCATAGTTGATCCGTATTGGGCTAGGTTGTCTCTTGGTGAACGTGGGTATTACAAAAGTCTCTTCTAAAGGGCGCTAGATCAGGTAGGAATCTTTGCCTAGTGGACCTGGATTCTTTTGGAGGCGCCCTCCCAAGTATAGGCTGTGGAGATGAGGCCCTTACTTCAAAGCTGTGGAAACGAGGCTGAGGTGGCATCCATTATGTACCAGCAAAAACTAGGTCCTTTGATTATGCTCTCGAATTTAGATGGCTTTAGGGGAGACTCACTAGATTTAATAATATAGCGACATTATATCACCATCCCGGTTCAGTTCGACGCGGCCCTTGGGGTAGGATCTCTCTTGGGGAGACTTGACTAACCTACACAGACATTACTAACCTTGTAAGTGGGACAGCAACTCTTGCTTTGGGTGGAGCGGTGCCCCGTCAGGTTGTCGAGCCGCACAGGGGCAGGCGGATGATGCCTAAGTGTAATGGCTAGGAGGGGCCTGCCCTTCTCTTTTGTATTTATTTACAAAAGGGACCCATAGGGAATTAGTTATCTCCTTCTGTTCCATTAATCAAGAAAACTTACATCTACATTAAAAGAACTAGCAGTTTCACAATCTATCTCACTTGGGATACGAAATTATGAAAGATTAATTGAATTTGAAGCTTAGGACTATAGTTATTAAGATTATTAAACTGTAGGAAGTTCATACAAAATTGGGCTTTACTGTATGTGAAAGATTTATTATAATACTAGGACATTCGAACAACATTTCCTATTCAAACTTGAATAAATTAATTAGATGGGTCGAACATAGGGCATGGTTTATTATGGTTGGATTCACACGGTAGGGTAATAAGAAAGATTGTAAGATGAATCGCTGAATCAAATATTATCTAAGTAAAGTTAGGTATTAGATTATAATGGAATATATCAAATTAGGTAGGTAATATACAGTAGTAGCCTCTGAATTAGTAAATTAGAGTTAATGTTTCCTAAACCCTTTCCAACACACTTTGAGTATTCCTTAAACGAACTGGTTACACACGGGTTCAACTTGGGGTCCTACCTTTATATAACTAGATGATCACGCTGGCCAATTATTTTATAAGTAGATATTTATTTATTTATATTTATTTATATATTTATTTATGTTATGCGACTCACTCTTGACTGCTGTGGGGTCGGTATCGTTACAGCTTCGTCTGCGGTCGCTGGCGGGGGTGATAACGTTCCCGCTAGTTCATGTCTCACGCAGATCACGGTATGTAGCTCGTGTATTCCACTGTTTAAGTTATAGGCGGAACCGGTGTGCGGAATAGGTCGATTCAAAAGAGCCATGGATGGATCGAATGAGTGAATGCCAGTATACATATGCGTAAAATAATTACAGGTATTTGATTTGAAATTCGAACAACGTTTTAACGGCACTCACACTATACATGAAATAAATTTCGTTCGTTCCATTGTTGCAGGGTGTTTCATGTTTACCTGGTATTTTTTGATTTCTATCTTAGGAATTTACGAGGCATTTATGATAAAGTTTTTCTATAAACATGAAAATTTCTTGTGTGTACAATAATTAACTTACAAAACAAACCACTTCGTGATTCAGTGATATTCCCCGTGTAAACCAAGTAACTACGCACATAAATGAGTCGAATATTCCATTCCGTGTAAACGTAAACAAACCGATATAATTAAAGTTCCTGTCAGCTCACACGATATCACATTACGCAACGAAAAGCCATTTTCCCGGCCAAGTTTGCTAACCACTCGCAATCGCATCTCATCACAATTAAACGAAGTTCCCAGGACTTGCACACAAACTTGGCCGTTATAATAGATACAGAACTTGGCTCAGTGGCGGGACGTGACGCGGATATCGCCACCGTCAAACCCGATGTTTGTTTTGTGGATAACGTCTAGTTTACGCTGAAGCGGATTGAAACGAGAGTTCTCGGTATGGCTGGACGTTGAAGAAGTTCGTACGAACAGTTAGTCACTCATATTGATATGAGTTTCAACCGCTTGGATGCGTTTTGTCAATTTTCAAAAGATGGTGGTATTGGGTGCGCAAAGTTCATATAAAATTGCAAATTAGATTATTGGATTTTATATCATAATGATCACTCTTCATAATCAATATGAATCATTCACCTGTTTAGTTTCAGGATTAAAAAATATGTAACTGGTAAATAAGGTAAGGTTAGGTTGGGATTGTTTTATAAACGTCCTAGAATCAGAACGGTTTCAGTAAAATTCACTTTAGGAGTTTGACTTCGGAGATTCACTTTCGATGATTATGAACAAAAAAATATGAGCAATATTTTTCGGACAAATGATGAGTATAGTCACAAATCAGAGTATAGTCACAAATCGTTATTTGTATAAAAATTCGAAAGACCAATTTTATATGAGCCAATATGGACCCGGGGGTATTAAACTTATTTAGCGGGTCGCAAACAGCCATACATAATGTATATGAATGTATAGCGTAATTATTTGCACTAGAAATATAATTACATACATACTCGCAGTGTGGTGTCTTCTAAACTTGTAGAAATAATCAACTTAAGATGCTTTCTATAAATGATAATTATTAAATCTGTGCCTGTAACGCGCTTTAAATAAACATATTAATAATATACGACACGACGCGTTGGCCTAGTTGGGAGTGAACCTGCCTCCGAAGCCAGCGGTCCTGGGTTCAAATCCCGGTAAGGGTAGATATTTGTGTGATGAGCGCGAATATTTGTTCCTGAGTCTTGGATGTTTTCTATATATTTAAGTATGTTTATCGTTGTCTAGTACCCATAGTACAAGCCTAGAGCTTAGTTTGGGACTAGGTCAATTTGTGTGAGATTGTCCCCTGATATATTATTATTATTATTATTATACACTAACAATAGGTGAAGCTCGGCAATAATTTTAAGTGTGTACCTACTAAAGTGAAATTTGTAACCAGATCCAATTTTATGTCAGAGGTTCTGATTTAAAATCTAAGATTATGTTTTTTTTTTAATCGCTTATTTTGGCATAAACAACGATGCCGTTGTATGGCGGTGAAGTTAATTAAATTTGACTTAAACTATATATGATGGCGTTTGACTTGCGTTCATTTTTGTATGATACATTTATAAGGCAATACGGCTTTTGCATACGGCTATCGTGCTATAGACGGCTTGTCTCTAAAGAGCAGACGCCTCGTTTCAACTCGGCCCGATTTTCGTATGTTCTTGCCAAAAATATGTCGGTCATTGGATCAGACAGACTAAAAAAAAACAATTGATGTTCTAGACTAGATTATTACTACCTCATTTTGTAAAAAAATAGAAGAATACGCCTTAATGACGACAATTCTATTAGTATTGTGATAACAAATCAGCATGTTTTTGGTTTCATATTAAGTTTACATACATACATAACATCACGCCTTCATTCCCAGACTGGGGTAGGCAGAGCTACAGAATACCAACAACTATAAACTTGTTGATATTTCTGTAACCACAATTTGCACAATCTGGCTAAGATGTTTAATAGTGTATTAGTGACAGGTTACAAGCCCATCGCCTAACAATACTACAAGCCCTTATTCCCTTAGTCGCCTCTTACGACATCCACGGGAAGACATGGAGTGGCACTACTCAAACCCTAAGCCTACGTCTAAGTTTGAAGCTTTTTAATTTAGATTAAATTACGATTAAATACAATTTGTTAGTGACTGTTTCAAGCTTAATCATTGTATTCTTTCGAAACAAATGCTCTCTCCTTGTATCTGCTTTCCTCTTACAAAAAAAAAAGTAAGAGATTTCAGTCTTTTAGCAAGGCTTATGATGTAGACAAAGCCACTTAGTACTTCATTTAGATTGTTCTGTGTACTTCTACAATGATTATTGTGTCTGAGAAAGCTGAGCCCAGACTCATTACTCGTATTTCAAGATCTATGTTTTATTACGAAAGAATTGGCTGCCAGCCATGGAAGTTTTATCCTCATTTAGGACGAAAATTGCGTTGACTGACATTATTTTCTTTATGTTCTACATTTGTCCATTAGGGTTTCGTAAAAATTGTAAAACGAGCATTTGTTTTCTAAAGGTTAAATTATTTTAGCTATCAGTCATTTTAACTTTGAAATACGGTATATATTCGACTTCAATATTGAACAAATACGGCACGACAAACACAAATTTACTAAAATAAACAATGAAACGCTCAATCCGTGTGATAAACAGGACTCAGCATAATCCTGTGGCTAGCCGTAAAGCTGATTTTCAGTGCATCTATTGTGATTTGGAGTAAATTTTGTTGAAGACTGCAATAAATACCAATTACGCTTAGGCTACCACACCTTGAAAAGCATTTATTATGAAATGCTAAAAGGGTCATACACAGATTTAGGTTACCGTCTTTCCTGTGGACACACCGAAAGTTAACGTTTTTTAGGCCTAATTTTCTGGCTAAGCCCATTCCCGCAAAAACGCCGTCAGGACTGCTTTAGACCTATCATATAAAAACATAACTTATATGCACGCAAGCTATTTAACTATTGACCACAGGAGAGATAACGCTTGTTTTTATGAGTGTTTGACCCAGAAGTACAATACCTTTTCTACACCTAAAATTCGTTCTAAGTCTCCATTAGAATTTAACGGGGCTGATAATGGAATACCCGATGACAATGCCATATAATATATTTAGTTTCAGTGTCTGATGACGGAACCCAATCGGAGGGTGGCATATGACAGTAGAATCTCCGCTGTAAGTGGAGCCACCGAGTTTGAACGTTATCTTAGTCCTTATAGTCAGATGCTGACTGTTGAAAAGACAGTCAGCGAAAGATTGTCTCTAAAACACTTTTGGACACCCTTTTTTCCGACTCCTTATTTGTCCTTATTTACACTTCTTTGCATAATTTAGGAGATAAACGTAGGTCAGGTTAGGTTAGAAGTTGGAACTATTAGAGATATCTTAAAATAAAATTGATCAATCGATCAATTACGTTGACCGTGACTCTGACTATTAAAAAAGAGGAAAAATTCAAAGACCAATAGGCAGACGTAAAATTTCTTGGCTCAAATACCTAAGATAGTGGTACGGAATGAGCACGAGGTCGTGATTTAGAGCGGCTGTAAATAAGGTCAAGATAGCCATGATGACCGCCAACCTCCGGTAGGAGATGACACCTAAAATAAAAAATAAAACAAATATCAGGGGACAATCTCACACAAATTGACCCAGTCCCAAACTAAGCTCTAAGCTTGTACCTACTATGGGTACTAGACAACGATAAACATACTTATATAGAGAAATACATAGAAAACATCCAAGACTCAGGAACAAATATTCGCGCACATCACACAAATATCTGCCCTTACCAGGATTTGAACCCAGGACCGCTGGCTTGGGAGGCAGGCTCACTCCCAACTAGGTAACGTGTCGTCAAACCTGAAAAAGAAGAAGATACAGCCTATGTGCATGCTCACGTGTCAGTAAAAGCAATATTCAAGCAATTTAGCTAGTTTAGCCAGTAATATAACGTTTTATTCCCTTAATATTCGTAATTGCCTAAGATTGAACAGTTCGCAGCCGGATTAGGGAAATGTGGTGCGACTCGTCACGTCCGAAGCCCAAACAAGTAGGCGCGCGCGGCGGCGGAATACTGATGCGAGCGCGCACCTATTTGGGTGATATACCGATTATGAGCTATTGACACATGTCGGGATCCATTTTATTCATGATTTGTTTTACAATAAGATAGAATATATTACATGTTGTAAAGGAACATGCGTCATTTTGTTCCCACTTTTTTCAATATTGTTCAACAGTGATGAATTATAATTATTATGTCATGTGAAAGCTCTTGAAGTGTACTTTATTTTCTTTTATGGCAGATAAAATCAAATCTAGCGCGAAAATAGTGTTTTGGTGCGTTTTTGAAAATCTGTCAGTGAGTAGCTACCCAATCTTTTTTTTGAACGTACCACCATTTTCGCGCTGGATTTGAACATGGCTGCCAAATAATGAAATAAAGAACACGCCGAAAGCTTTCATATGACATAGCCCAGTGTTCATACAAAAGAGCCCATGGTTCTTTGACATGAATGTTTATTTATTTAGGTATTTGAACACACGCTGTTGTGTGACATAGATTACATAATGTGCTATTTCAGTGTTTCCAAAACAACCCGAGGAACTGTTTTAATGGCATCAAAGAATTAGATATTATAAAAAACACATTTGTACGCCTTCCTTTCTAAAAGAAAACTAAATTGGTATAGAACATTTTTGACAGAGCTACTCGATTTAAGTGTGGCCTCCCAATGCTCTTTACTTTTTACAAACGAAGACACTGTTAACTGACCACCCATAGACTATAATACGTTGCGATAAGGTTTATGTTCCATTATAAATGTACAGTTAACAGCGTCTTCGACTGTACACTCTTTGCCACCCAAAAGAAGCGAAATATGCCTGTATGCTTGTCATCCGGCAAGTTCAAGTAGTCCCGACGGAGCGTACGAAACACATTTTAGCGCGTGCCTTCTCAATGAGGCAGCAGGGGCCCTAGCCAAGATGCAAACGCTCCTAACGTTTTTCTTTTCTATCGCTCAAAATGTATGGGATGACAGTCGACCACGTGGTTTATCGAAACGCACGAGAATGTCATCCCATACATTTTGAGCGATAGAAAGGAAAAACGTTAGGAGCGTTTGAATCTTGGCTAGGGCCCCAGAGCTCGGTCGCCCAGAGGAGCTTTACGTTCGACGCAGCGCTGTGGAACAAATCAAACGTCCGGAAAGACCCTGTGATTCGGATGGTCCAAATTGTGCATATAACCTATGGTGTTTTATATATATATATATTTTTTAATATACTTTTTTTCCTTAAAGTCCTTGTTACTATAAAGCTGTTTATTAGCATGTATAAGTTTTTAAATGATGCCGACATAGAAGTAAAATATAATGTTGGTTTGTATTTCTGTCATACATGCATGTAAAAAAAACTCTCATAAAGTCGAGCTGCATGACCCTCCCTCCCATGATCCGTAAATATATCTTAAGTCGAAGCATAACGAACTTAAAAAAAAAACTACCATGACTAGTTTTGATTGGTTCTGAATATTCAAGCGTGTGTGCTTATGCCTACTAAATATCTATTCTCTTTTAAGAAAGCACCAAATAATTTGAAATAGAAAATTCGTTCATAAATACATGTTGTTTTTCGACATAGTTTTTTATGTTAGTTGTAACGGCGTCGGAACTCTACACTGAGCACAATCCGAATGGCTATTGCCCAGTTTTTAAGAAAAAAAATGGAGGAAGACGAGCAAGTGGGTCACCTGATGGTAATATAGTAGACGAACACAATATTTAACCTTCATCAATGAGAAGAAGCATCTTGCTTTAAATATATAAAACCTACAGTTCAGCAGACTTTCGTAGTTTCAGAACGTACAACCAACGTTTAAACTTTTGAATGTTTCTTCATGAATTTTCCAGTGCATTTTGGATCACCCCAGCTTTGAACAACTTGTAAGTGATATCAGCCCGCTCTGAACTTCCACCTATTCTTCTTTTGAAGATTATCGTTCAATACAAAAGAGTTTTGAGCACATACTGTATAAACTTACTTCTACCGGCTAGTAAGTTTTATGCACGTTGCTGAAGAAACGAATCGACAATAGGTATATATATTTGCAAGCTTAAAAAAACACAATACATATACAGGATGCTTTCACGCGAAACTTAAGCGAGATTTTCTAAAGTACTGTAATTGACTGTGTGTCCAAATAAGGACGGTTTTGAATCAACGTATCCATACTAAACCGGTGAGACCGGTGTTCCATATTCAAGGCAAGGTTTTAACTTTGTTTTTATAACCTTAAAGTTCATTTTAATTTGTTCAAAAATTATTAAACGCAATAGCAAAAGTAATTCAACTTTATTTCGTCACTGGTAGATTCAAATTCCTACTTACATCATTCATTTTGTTTGTGGTGTGGCAGGCCTCACGAGCTTTATGCGAAAGGAACTGCTAGTTTGAAACGCTTTTACAGCTAAACCGATAAACCGATTTAAATAAAATTTGGTACAGTCATATCTATAAAAAAAGGAAAAATAATATCACGGAAAATTTAACAGTTAACGAGGGAATAGTGATAAACGACTTCTACGGAAGCAACAGGTAATTTGAAGTATAAAGTTACAGTGACCCAAATATAGGTAAGTAATCCCATTAGGAGCTCATATTAATTCACGTCTTTCGAGTAATTTGCCTTTAGTCACTAAGGTGACATCAAGTGAGTTAATACATTTATTCACAAAGCATACAAGAACATACATAGATACACCTGGCACTGTATCAAGTACATGAGGTGTAAATTCCGAGCGTTACACCCGTGTTGGTTTTGGGTGTAAGCTCGCACGTGCTTATGTTATTATGCGCTCAGATACAGGCCCGCACTAAATATGACCTACATACTTAGAGCAACTGCGCCGTAGATAGTCAGTATAATTATATGTACATTATTGAAACCATTATGATCATAAACCGTCTACGATCTATTAATGGCATGATTGCGTTATAATTGCATTTGGATTATTAGCGCCGTATCATGTATCTAATCGAAAACGCAACATACACAGGTTATGGTTATGCATAATATACCTTTTAGGGAAGCATAGCAGAGTTCGTTTGTAGCAAAAAAAGGACATACCATATCTTTAAGTCAGCAGTTTCTTAAATATTTAACATTAATTTTTAGCCTGTGTGGTTTCCGGGTTAGAATAGTGCCACTCCATATCTTCCCGTGGATGTCGTAAGAGACGACTAAGAGAATTAGGGCTTGTAGAATTGTTAGGTAACGGACTTGCTCTGTCACTTATACACTGGTAAACATCTTAGCCAACTTTTGGAAAATGTGGTTACAGAATTATCATAAACGAGTCTTTTTAGAGATGTTGGTATTTTTGTAGCTCTGCCTACTCCACTCTGGGAATAAAGGCGCGATAATTATGTATGTATTGTTTAACCATTAAACATAGAGGCATCCCAACTTAGTATTACGTTCAGTTTACTGGCCAGTGAAGCATAATAAATCTGTACTACAGCCAAGATACCTAATCAATACTTTTTGTACACGTTATTTATTTTTAACCTTGTAAAGATATGATTGTTTCAATTATATTTCTCTTGGATTTTTATCCGGGACTCCATTTGCATTTGAAAAAAAACGTTTATTGCGTTACTTTAGGGAGCTGTCCCCTCCAATTTCACGCCAAAAAAGGAGACTTTGCGCCGTTTTTCCGCCCTTTGGCCATCTTTCTGCACAAATCACGACGATTCAGGGCTTTATTTAAAAGTGAAACAGAGACAAACAAATAAACATAGTTTTGCTATCAATGCTTACGCTGTTTAGGATTATATATCACAGGATGGAGGTCGATATCTTTACTAACTTCTGGTAATTATGCATGGTTTCTGAATAATTTTTCAAGATTGTATTTGTCTATAGTTACTTTTCACCAAAGAAATATAGTTCTTTAGGAAATAATGATTTACAAGTTCTATACAAATAACGTCGCAAGGAAAATCTAGAATACTTTGTGAAAATGAATAATCAAATTCATATTAATCCCACGCGCCATCACAAACTCCTCCAGGAAGTAAATCGCATTTTTACACTCTACATAATACAACAAACAAAGTACCTATTCAAAGATCAACTTCTGACATCCTGTTTTATACTCCTCTGAATACCGTTTCAATTTAGCCTCCTTTTATTTAGAGGCTGCAATGTTTTAACACTAACTTACAATTTCACTGCAGTTCAAGCGTGAATTCAATTCGTTCAAAACTTAACAAGCTTTAATCGAAATCCCATTGAAACCGATCAACACCCACTCGAGGGAGCGGGCGCAACTGTTCTGACATTCAAATCGTAGTCACTAACAGAAGTAGTCACTACGGTTTCGATATTCAGTTACAGAACGCTTTCAAAGCTTAGCTCGCGTTCACTGTTAAAAAATATAGTTTCTGACAGACATAGGTATATTATTATTTAAGTTCGTTCATCATTTTATATAACGCTATTTTATGCTGAAATTATGATGTAAGTGACCACCAAAAAAAATAAGTCATGCGGCGAGAAATACTTTTCGATGAAATGAATCTTCTGCGTAACTTTCGTTGAAAGGTGTTTCGGTAAAATAATTATAACCTACTATAGTTTTAACATACACTCATTTAATAGAACGTATCACTTCACAGAATTTTTCATTTCATTGACAGGCTTTTTTAGGCGCAAGAGCTTAGATTTGTGATGGTTACAAGTTTTACCTAACTTGACCTACCTAATTTAATTATTTCATATTTAAGAATACCTGAAAACACGGTTTTAGCAGAAAATAAAATGAGTTTGGATAAAACAAGGGGACACCTGAATTTAAAATGTAGATTATTTTGAGGTAAAAGTAAAATTGACTGTTTTTTTTCGATTGCCGTGAAGTTTTTTTATGGATAACCGCATCATCCACCAACTGCTATATTTGTCTATTTCTAGATAGCATTTTTTTTTATGTTCTGTGTAGCCAATTACATACATACTTAACTTTTTTCATAATTAAACTTGAAGTACACATGAGGTATACCTATGCCCCAAATTTTAAACATACATGCAGCAAAACAATACAGTTATTTCTATGCACACGCAACAAATTAGTTTATCTTTGTCTTTAAATTGAATGAACACAATCCAAATTGATGTATGTACATATGTATGTATGTAAACTCTATTGTACATAACAAATAAACTCAAATAAAATATTTACAGGATATGAGTGTCAAAGGCGAACTTATCTTACTTGTCTTATTGATCTCCAGTAAGTGATACATTTTAGCAACTTACAAGGTTTATTGGAATACCAGTTCACTCCGGCTTTATCCCCACTCGAACCCACTTAATCTCTGTTCCACTCATAAGCAAACTGCAAATATGGACTCAGTACTCGACCCTGACGCGACTGACACCCTCACACTCCCCGAACTAAAGCATTTGGCGCGGAGTAGTTTGTCAATGAAGTCGTACCTATATTGTTTGTGGTTTTTTTGAATAAATATAAAAGGTCAGTCAAACTGAAGTAGGCATGCCACTATATATTTAACCAAAGCCGAATTTAGTTGGACTGACCTATCTTTCATTTTAAAATGGTATGTATGTATGTAAACACTTTATTGTACAAAAGAAAACCCAAAACAATACAAAGAATAAAAATAAAAAGATGTACAAAGGCGAACTTATCCCTTTAAGGGATCTCTTCCAGCTAACCCTTGAGAGATTAAGGAAGTGAAAGGTTGAGCATCGAGTAAACAGGTGTACAAATTTATTTAGAGCACCCAAAAAACAAAAACTAACCAAAAAGACTATAAAAACAAAAAAGAAGTACCACAGAATAAAAACAAAACGAATACATTCAAATACTTACATAAATAGATAGAAAGATATGTAGTAATACATAAATAAACATACTTAAACTTACATAAACTAAATATATGTATATATCAACATTTGGATAATTGATACAATATTTAGGAAATAGAGTCAAGCCAGAACTTTTTTAATGGTATTTAGTTTTTTAAAAGATTTATTTCATTTCATACCTTTGATCATAATAATACTGTTACGTATATTTATTCCTATGATATTTTGAGGTGTTAACTCAATTCCTCACAGATTCCCTCATCAGATACCAACTTGGTGGCAATGGGCCACCTCGGCAGTCGAATTGATAACCTCCTCCCTTTTCGAAATCGTTTAATAAGTCGGTCAAAGTCACACAAATTGACCAACTCTTCTACTTACTAAAGGAACTAGACAGCGGTAAACATCCAGGACTCCGAGCAAATACTTGTGCTCATCACACAAAAAAATGTCCATACCTCAAATGGAATCCTGCTGGGGGACTGCTAGCTTCGTAGGTAGGGGGAAATAAATATCTGACAAAGAAATGTATTTTGGATGAGCCGTTAACATTTTTTGGCACACATCATCTCTTAACGTGACATGTAACGAATCCAAGCCCGGTGATTCTGCGTTAAGTGGAGATCTGGTTGCAACCTTCCAATTCCATCATCAGATCACCTCTTAGACACCATGAAGTTTAATTATTTCCATTTTCACCCTATTCCAAAAACAGGAAAAGTTGTTAGATTCAATTGATTAATTGGCTAACAAAATTTTTTCACGACGCCAACCCCACTTGGCTCTTGCCATTCTGAGACCCAGTAGCTAAAATTATTATTTTTTGCTAACCTTAAATCGTACGTATATAAATACTTCATTGTACTAGAAAACAAAAATATACACCATTATACTAATTAGCCGAATAAATCCAACAAATAACTAGAAATCATCAAATTATGTAAAAAATTATCAAATTTACTGACGAGAATCTTGACCACTAAAATCAGCGATTTTCGAAATTCGACCAAACAAGATTGCCGTAAACTGATCACAGACAGCGTCAAACGCTTAATGTGAACAGCATTTACGTTTCGAGTCAATAGAAAACAGAAACGTTAACAGCGTTTGCATGTTTGCTACGCCTTCAAATTGCAACCCCAAAAATAAATCTTTCTGTTACTTAATTAAGAATTCCCATTAGTATCATCTGCGATAAACCAAAGGAGCCAATATCCGGCCGCTCAGGCAAGAAGGGAAAATGGGTCGTGACATAGCTGATAGGAAAACGGCACCAAATAAAGTTTGGACTAACAACAGTAACAAATAAAATGGTGGGATTGCACCGGAGCACAACTTTGTTTCGGACTTATGGCTTGTTTTGGCCCCGTTAAATGAAAGTAAAAAGACCTTTTGATCTTGGTAAGATTCTCCTAGACGATGTTTTGGAGTTTTTGTGGATTCTTACGATCACGGGCATTACTTTGTTTCAGAAAACTAGTGCCTGTATTTAAATTTGTTTTAGTGACTTCACGTTAGGTAAACTCTAAACGACGTCTAAACTTTTGAATAGCAATTGGATTTTTGAATTTTGCGTGTTTTCTCTGCATGAAATTTTACTGCTCGCAAAGATTATTTCTATTATTTCAATTTAAGATTTCGCTTCATTAATTTGGGTACAAAGCCATCACTGCAAAGCTTAGGTGAATAAAATGAGCAAAGTAATAGTACGGTGATATAAATCTCCAACTAACTGTCAATGTACTGAGACCGAATCAGATTTGTTTTTCTTTGGAAATTCGGACAAACGAAACAGCGGGCAAACTTTTTGGACTTATGATAGGTTACCCTATTCAATGTATGTAAAAAATAAAATAAGATGACTCTTGTCTCTGAGTTATTAAAACCGACAGTCATTGCATGCAAATTGAACCCAAACCGAGCAAACCTCCATCCGAGCTACATTTTTATTATTATTACCCCATCCTGCTGGCAACCCTGGTCTTTCACATGCAAATCTAGCCGTTCTCCAACCCCCATAGAGTCCATAATGGCATGCGTCATTATAGTGGTCCCATTCAAACATGAAGGTTCATCGCTTTGTATAAATAAACGAGTGAAGGGCTGGTACGAAAAAATCATAAATTCGTTTCTCGGTCATATCCATAACGAGATCTGAGGGAAATGTGCTAACCGCACCGCTCCGAAGAAATGGACTCTCTAAAAAAGGTCTTTGTGGACGTAAAAACGGCTCACTCGTGAATCGTCCTTTATCTCACAAGAGCTCTGTTAGAGTTAAAACTCGGGCAGGTGGGGCGCCTCTGACAGCGGGCACTTGAGGTCTAGTTCTTGGGTAAGCACAGGTAACGTGCCTTACAAGAAGTTACTCTCAAAATGTTAAGCACTTGTAAAAAGAAACTAACACGTGAACATTTTATAAAGTCAAGCGAGATTGAATGACAAGGTTCTCAACTCTGACTCTGACTGTAACATTGGTATCGTCGCCATTTAGCTAATTTTAGTTTAACAGAACTTAGTGCATAAAATCTGAATTATAAAATACTACCTCGAAATTTAAATTGTATTGCAACGGTCGTGATCACGAAGACTCGACTTTACCTAAGGTGAAAATAAATAATGTTCATATTCGCTGAAGTCCCAAAAATATAAAGCTAAATTTACAAATTCGCCAAATCCCGTCAGCTCATCGATTAAAAGAACACGAAAGCTGTAAATAACATTAATCACCACAGAGTTATTAATAATTCACGCTGTTAATGGCGCCCTCCATAAAGAGCGATGTCCTTTCAGAGGACAATGTAGATAGTAACTATTGCCCTCAGAGGGTTCGCGCTGTGAGCACGCATTGTGGGCCCGCCGGTGTGTTCTGGGCTTTCGACGTACCTTTAGCGGGATTCAGCGGAAAATGCCCAAGTTCCTCCCTTTCAAAAGAATATAGAAGTCGCTGAATCTTTAAATAAATCTGCCAGCTGGACTACATTTGACATCGTCTTATAAACATTTCTTGTAACGAAAATCAAATATGTCAGTGTATATTCGTAATAACAAATTATTTCACAACTTTGTCGGCCTAATTTCCATATATACTTGTATAGTTCTGCCAAATTACATCATCATCATCATCATTATTGGTGAAGACTGGAGAGACGAACATGGCGAAACTGTAAGGGTTCCTTAGTCTGTTTAATCATGTCTTTTTTCCATACTTTCATATATAATCACAAAAATGTAGCAACATCCGAGAAGGAACGGAAAAGGAAGACTGTATCTAAGAACCACTGGAAGAAAATTAGGGAAGAATATATCCAAAACTCGTACTTGACGGGTAGATGCTAATACATACATACAATAACATCTCGTTTTCATTCCCAGAGTGGGTTAGGTAGAGCTACAGAAATATCAAAGACTCTAAAAAAATTGCTTATAATTCTGTAACCACATGTTGCACAATAAGGTCAAGAAGTTAACTAGTGTATTAGAGACAAGATACAAGCCAATCGCCTAACAGTACTAAATACAAGCCTTTATTTATTCCCTTAGTCGCCTCTTAAAACATCCACGGAAAGGCATGGAGTGGCACTATTCTAACCCGGCAACCACACGGATAATAAATGATAACGAAATAACTATTTTGGATCAGCCTATATGCAGCGTGACGTTGATTTTGTGTCAACAGCGCCAAATGTGTGAGGTGTGGTTGCTAATAAATAAGAATAATGCTAATAATTGTTAGAAATAGAACTTCAGTTATTAATTAACGCGGTTTTTTGAGAGGGCAATGTAGATTTTAGCTATTCCGAAGTCCGCGAGCGCGCGCCATATAGATAACACCTACGTTCGTTTGCTCCGTGTGTATAAAATGAAAAGTGATACATAAAACAGTTTATTTGAAAATATAGTTATATAGACATGTAGCTTGTTATTAGTGCTATGATATAGTGAAAGTGGTTTGAAAATCGACCTGTGATTTCGCGAGTTATTGAAGAAATACTTTTAAAAATAATAGTTTACTGCCGAAAGTTCGTGATCTACCTTAATTTGCTAAGTGACCGCTCACACAAATTAGCCAATCAGCTGTCACGAGTTAAAGATAAGCGCAAAGTTCATTCCACTCGACCCATACATAACAACAACAGGAGCCTTTTTTTGCGCTAGTAAGAAGTGGCGCGGTGGCTCTGCGCGTAGCGCGTCGACTTCAAAGCCTGAGATTGCGAGTTCGAATCTTTGACAAGAGAACTTTTTGTATTTTGTTTTCTATATTTTAACGGATCGTTTATTATATTCTGCTATTCACTGCTGTAGAAACACATGGTGCAAAATTTTGTCGTAATCTCTATTAATTGAAAAATCGGCCCACTCACACGCATTCTAAACAAACTAAGAAAATGAATTGTTCCGCATGTAAGGATGCTATTAAAAACCACCTAGAAATATTAAAATGCTCTTCATGCAAAGATGCTTATCACTACAGATGTCTTAACATGACAACTGCTCAATATAGGGAAAAAAAACATGAGCTTGATCATGGATGGCGTTGTCCATCTTGCATGAATATAACGACACGGCGGAAAAACGACGATACACCAGTGCGACGCCAATTTGATACAACCGCACTAGATGACACAAATATGTCAGTCGATGATCTCTTTCACCATGAAACACAGCAAAGTTATAAGCAAGACTATGATAAGCTTCAAATCAATCATTTGCAACAAAATCAAATGATTACTATCGAACAAATCGGATCCCTATTAGACTCTTAAACTGAGTAAAAATAACAATACTATTATAAACGACATGAAAAAATTAATACAATCAGAAATAAATACAGCTATCGAAAAACTCAAATACGATTTCGTCCAAAAAAATAATACTGTAGTATTTCAACAACAAACTTGGACAAAGCAACTTGAAAACACAACCACATTCATAAAGGAATTACAAAGCGAAAACGAGAATATTAAAACCGAGCTAAATGACCTGAAATCTCGATTCGCTAAGATTCAAAGCCCAATCGCTTTACCTAATCAAAAACAGTTTGTCTTGTACGGGCTAGATGAGAATTATGGCGAAACCGAGCAGGATCTATATCCTCGTATTGACAACCTGTTCAAGTACATGTTAAATATCAACATTAATGGCTTTATCGAATCTGCAAGACGAGTGGGTAAAAGTGGCAGTCGCCGTCCACTTATTATCGATCTTATTAGTCTACGAATGAAAAAATACGTCTTGGAAAATTCATACTGTTTTAACAAAACAGGATACGCCGTTTCTGAAGTTCTTGATCAGTCAGCATTAAGGAATAGGAATCATATTAGAGAATGCCTAGTAAAGGCGAGAAAAAATGGGAAATACGCAGTAATACGTAATAACCGGCTATACATAAACGGTGAAGAATACATCCCAACCACTCAGCCCCAGCAGCCCAGTCAGTTAGCCAGCCGCGACTGCATCAACATCAGCTCCGCGAGCATCCCCTCAACTCCACCTGAAGAGGACCTCCTCAACTCCCAGCCGTCTACAACCACATCTATACCCCGACCAGTACCAACACCAGCACCTAAAACTCTTTTTCGTGAATAATAACATTAGTAACGCTAACTTGTTCTGCATTTTCCATCAGAATATAGCCGGCATACTTTCAAAACGAGATGAAATTGAAATAGTGCTCGACGAACTAAAAAACGAAGGTACCTCACCAACTGTTTTATGCTTTAGCGAAACGTTTTTACTGTCTGGCGCAGAGACTAACCTTTGTCTTAACAATTATGAACTTGCATCATTTTTCTCACGAAAAACTAAAAAACGTGGGGGGGTTGCCATACTTGTACAGAAAAACACATTTTTTAACGAACTTACAGTTTTAAAAAAGTTCTCCATTGAAAAAGAATTTGAATGCTGCGGAATTGACATTGTAAATAGTAAACTTATTGTCGTGTGTTTATACAGAACTCCTGATACTAATGTAATTATATTTCTAGACCATTTTAACAAACTTTTAAAATTCTTAAGCTCAAAATTCCACAAAAAAAAAATTATTGTATGCGGAGATCTGAACATAAACATTCTTTTGGATAGCAAAACTACTAGGGAATATTTAGGTTTAATCCATAACTATAACATGTACAGTCACATTAACATACCCACGCGCCAAAATAACTGTATTGATCACATCTTTAGTAATATCAAGCAAGCGAAGGGTGAAACACATGCACTAGGATTATCAGATCATGACACGGCTCAATCGTTAACGTTTAAGTGTAGAAAGAAAACCCCAAAATCTTTCTGGTACATAACAAGACGGGATTATTGTGATGAAAATATCAGAAAATTTAGGGGATCTCTTTACAATCTGTCTTTTTCTGAAATGTACGAAGCGGATTCCTTGGATGAAGCATTTGAAATATTCCACGATCTACTAATATTATTCCACGAACTCTGCTTTCCACTTATTCAAATCAAAGTAACGACTAAATGTAGACAAAATAAATGGTTGACTAACTCTTTAAAAAAATGTTGCATTGTAAAAAGAAAACTCTACTTTAAATATAAATATCATAAGGGAAACAAAAGTAAATTTAATATTTATTCACGAATTTTGAGGAAATGTATTTCGCAATCACAAAAGAATTGTAATACAAAATACATCAAAAACTCTGTAAATAAATGCCGTGCAGCATGGACTGTGATAAAAAAAACCTTCAACCAATCAACAAAAAGAGAAATAGCCACCATAATAGATCGACACGGAAAAGAAGAATTGCATGCACCACAAGCGATTGCCGAAGAATTTAACAACTACTTTATAAACATAAATAGTAATAAACCCTCCACAGCTTCTACTAACGAACCCTCAAAAACTCAAAAAGCCCATACAACCTTGAAGAATAGTATCTTTCTGTCACCGACTATTCCCGACGAAATTCGCAAAACAATTACCTCTCTCAGAAACACACAAGCCACAGGGTACGATAAACTACCCACAAAAATATTAAAAGAAGTAGCATTTCCCCTTTCATTTCATTTATCACACCTGACCAACATATCATTCGAAACAGGGAAGTTCCCAGCAAAACTTAAAAAGTCAATTGTCAAGCCGGTATACAAAAAGGGAGAAGAAAATAAACTAAACAATTATAGGCCAATAACACTTATTCCAGTCCTATCAAAAATTTTCGAAAAGGTATTCTACAAGAGATTAGACATGTTCTTAACTAAAAATAATGTACTTAAATCAGAGCAACACGGTTTTAGGAAAAATAAATCCACTACATTAGCCTGTTTTAAACTTAACAATCAGATTACAGAATGCATCGATAAAGGTACTCCAGTGGGTGTTCTTTTCCTAGACATGTCAAAAGCCTTTGATACAGTATGTCATAGCCACCTTCTGGATAAAATTGACAGATATGGAATACGCGGACCAGCTTACTCCTGGATTGAGAGCTATTTATTAAATAGAGAACAAACTACACAGATAGATAGAATAATTAATAACCGCCTTTCCATATTCAATTCTAGCTATAAAGTAAATAAGTACGGTGTTCCTCAGGGAAGTATTTTAGGTCCCCTTTTATTCCTACTTTATATTAATGATTTACCCAACTCAACTAAGCATGAATCCATTTTATTTGCCGATGACACCACATTAATAATAAAGGGTAGGAAAATTGAATACTTTGAAAATGACATCAACACAGCTTTAAAAGACGTTATCAACTGGCTTGAATTAAATAACCTCCAAATAAATCTTGATAAAACAAAATTTATGCAATTCAAATCTTGTAAGTCCAAAATTCAACATATCAAAATTAAGTATGACATCAATGATATTGAAGAAGTAAATAGCACCTTATGTAACTGGAAGGAACATGTAGATACAGTTTGCAAAAAATTGAATAAATTCCTCTTTGCACTTTGGCGTCTAAAACAGACTGTATCGTTCAAAACGGCTTTATTAACATACCATGGTTACATTATGTCTATTTTGAGATACGGTATTATCATGTGGGGCAACTCTGTTGACGCCGATCGTGCATTCGTGGTACAAAAAAAATGTATCAGAACACTTTGTGAAGTAGGTAAACGGGAATCATGCAGGCCTCTATTCATACAACTCAACTTGTTATCCCTGCCTTGCCTGTACATTTACGAAATAGCCGTCTTTGTTAAACTACATACATATCTGTTTGCCATCGCAGATAAGGAGACAACTAGGCCGCAAAGACGTTATCGATTAGCATTACCAAATAATAAACTAGTACTCAGGAACAAAAGCGCATATAATATGTGTATAAAAGTTTATAATAAAATCCCGCCTGCATTAAAGACATTGTGCCATAGTGAATTCAAAATAAAATTATACAGAATCTTAAGTGACAATTGTTTTTATAGCATAAATGAATTTTTAATGTTTAAGTTTTAAATACTGACATGTTATTACATTTAGTTAACTTGACCTGAGACATATTGATAGACATGTATTTAATATAATGCTAATTTTATTTCATATGACATTAATTTTTTTTTTTTTATGTATAATTTTAATCCATTTTACTTATAACATTACAATTTCCTCTTTACAATTTTATATTATTATGTTTAATTTAACTTTCACATGCCTGACTCGGCTGAATATATCTTGGGAAGCTATATAAACCAATTTTAAGATCTGTATTACTTTCCATATGTTCTTGTGAATAAACGATTCATTTATTCATTCATTCATTCATTCATTCATTGCCCTCAGAGGGCACTCCCTGTGAGGACTTATTGTATACTCGCCGGCGTTCTGGGCTTTCGACGTACCTTTAGCGGGTCTAAGCGGGAAATGCCTAAGTTCGACCCTTTTTAAGATTTTAGGGATCTTTTAAAACGGTTTTCAAATTGATTATCCTTGAGCTGATCTATATTTGACATTGTCAACCGGTCCCAATATTCAATCTAATTTTATTGGGCTTGAACCGGATCATAAAGATGCCATTATTATGTACGAGTATAAGTCTCTGTTAGGTCTGAACAAAAGAAGGATTGGATATTGGGACCCACTGTTATAAGTAAGATCATAGCGCTATTTTTGGTTCCATAGAAACATCACATTTATCATCATGCTTTAATACCTTCTCATATAGGGATATATTAAACAACTTGCTTCTGCCGGCGACTTCGTTTACATAAATTTTGACTATCTTTTTGCGCTCGTGAACTTTTAAATTTTCCGGGATAAAAAGCAGCCTATGTATAAATCCAGGGTATCTCTAATTCAAATTTCATCCAAATCCTTCCGGTTGTTATAGCGTGGAAGAGTAACAAACTAACAAAAACACAAAACTTTCGCACTTATAATAGTTATAATATTACTGTAGGATAGAATTGGAATAATAAGATTGATTAAGCTAAATCAGGTCCCGATGCAATACGCCCAAACGCAACCAAAATTGCACAATGCACTAAACGTCGAGTCCAGGTTGAGTCAGCATCCGTCACTGCATGCGTCAAACGCGCGCCGAAACCAGACAAAGATGGTTCCGTCGTTTCCGACATGACACCGCAATGCGAGGCCGAGTGTACCCTCGTCACGTGACGTCACCCACTTGCCCGGGGCTCTATTCCAATTTGTTTAATCCCATCCTGCTTGTACAACTCACCAATTTCATAGATTGTATATTAACAGCGTTGAGTCATTTAAACGAAATTATGTCAAATAAATGGACCAACAATTATAGTTAGTAATCTACATATTAAAACCTACGTTCTTAGAGTTACCGTAGAACAACATTCGGACTGACAGGCCGATTGAAACGCTGCTATCTGTTAGAATGAGACACTATACAGTGTGTTACCGGCATGAGGGCTTTAAATGTAGGTATCGATTCTACTCCTCAAATGCTACATCTTTTGTTCTACGACTTAGAAAATAACTTAATTTACAGTAAGTTATAGGTGATCAAACTTTCAAACTTTACTAGTAAAATCAGTGAATTAATTTATTTTATATGAAAAATAAAAATTACCTCATTTTATACGATACGATTCGTGGGTATACGATACGAGTACTGAGAAAGTAAATCCAGAATTATGTCTTGCTAATTATAATATTTAAAAGATCATAAAATTTAATTATGAACAAGACAAACTACATTAATCTCATAGTCAAAAATATTATAGGTTAATACTAAAATTCTAAAAGAACATTACGATATAATGAAGGATTCAAAATTCTAATCTTAAGTATTGAAATCAACATATTTAATCATAGTTTGCATAATTAAGTCTAGTCTGCTGATGAAAACTTAAAAAAAAAATTAAAATTTCATGATCTTGTTACCTCTTTGGTGTATTAAAAGATTATATTAATAATGTAAAGTCATACAATCGGATCAAAGTCTAAGTTTAATATAAAAATCGAAGACGCTCCGTTTGCTTGCGACTGGTTCACATATTTCAATAAAGACTGCCTCTCATGTGGAGACGTGCACGTTTCAGATTCAATTGGTTTTCATTTATTCGACTTTATCTTAACGATTTAACTTTAATACTTTTAGTAGAAAAGTAATATGTTCTTGAACTAGAAGATCTTGTTTTTCTATCGCTGTTTATCGTACAAAAAAATAATACCTATAATATCAAACATGAACTTTTCGGTAACCTCCCCATTACAAAGAAATAAATAAAATAAGGTTATTTAATAAAACCCGTTAGCGTAATTGAAAGCGAAGCTAAATAAAAGTTAAATAAGAGATTACGCGATAATAGCTCAATTTACTTCACCGTAAAACTTTCCAAAACATCAATTTCACCCTTTAACTTCGGTGACTTTCGGAAACTTGGGGTTCACAATCAAATTTGGGTCGGTAATGAAGGTCCGAATAATGTGTGACCGAATGACTTTCAAAACCGCTCTTTTGTCTCTGGCCACTCGGCGGAATGCGACCTTTTAATGACTACGACCCCAAACCTAAGTACTTACTCGTATTCCGTGGGTAGAACTCGGTTTTAATGTGCTCAAAAATTAAACAAAAGAAAAACAATATAACTCTTCTAACGAAAGTCATGTTCTTATTTCCCCGGCTTATCACGCAGACTTTCCGGAAAAAGTCTCTAAGTTATGGTAAAAATCTCATCTAAATTTATTGTGCTGGTAACAAACGAATCGCTACGTAATATTCAGGGACACGTATGAGACGTATGTCTTATACCTCACCCAATAGTCGGGGGTCCTACATTAAGGGACTTACATGAATTGTGTTTTAGCAAGCGACCCACTGCGGCTACGTACCAACACAATACAATTTACAGCTGATATGCAATGCTAAATGTTGCTCCTATACTTACCTACGTTTCTGTTACAGCATTTTCGACCGTTGAGTAACCAGTCTTTGTTGCACTGATACATTTAATCGCAAACTTTATAGCTCTACCATATAGAAAAACGTATGAAATTTCATTACCACCGTTTTTTTTACCATGTTTGAACTAGTATAACACGTTGTTCCATATTTAATTTCCTTTTTAAAATGTCATAGACTATTTAATATTGGATTTGACCAACCACTTAACATACGATTTGAGTGTTAACAGCTGTCAAAATGTATGAACTAACAGTCGGTTAAAATTAAACATCGTATGGTGAAATAAGTTTTAAAAATGTTAACCTTTCCAAACGGCGATTACAGCGTATTTATTTAATCAAATACTATTTACTTTTGTTAAAACAACATTGCATTCATAAACAAAATGGATTGCTGAATTAACTGTAACTCGTAATAAATGTTGTAATAGAAACCCCAATTTATTCAAATTAGATCTTTACTAGTCATGCGTTGCGTTTCACAATAGAGAAATCTTGTTTTTTTTACGCAATTTGATATTTTAAACATTATTAACACGTAATATACTGAAGCAATTAGGGCATATAGCTAGCTTTACTGTGGAGCAACCTATTAGTAAGTAATCAAGACTACGCCAGCCATTTTGAGCTGGTTTGTGTTCAAACGCTATTTGATGAGCTAATTTGTAGTGCTTACATGAACATAATAACTAGAAATTTCCTGCTAGCCTGCTCATAAAAAGATTGTAAAATTACAATATTTTATATTACTTGTTTTAAGTGTTCTTGATTTAATGTATACAGAGGACTCATACCTAGGCTACCTTTTTTCATGGGCATGGGCCCCTTGATCGCCATGAGTCCCTATTTGGCACCTCTGCTGGTCAGTTGCTGAGGTACGCCAGCTCCGTCTAGGCTTGCCCCGTCTAAGTCACCCATTTTGCTGCACCTACTTGGTGGCGGCGTTAGCCCACCAGTCCGAGTGCGTGCGGCAGACGTGCCCGGCCCAATCCCACTCGAGCCAAGCGGTTTTATCACTATTCGCTTTACGTGTTTTCGAGCACAGTGTGGTGTTCCGGATGCGATCTATCCTTTTACCACCTAATTAATATAAGAAATATCATTACTCAGAAATTACTCAAGCGTCATTAAATTACTCGGAGTTCAGCCGTAAGAGTTACTTCATTTTATTTAATTTGTTTTTAATAATATAGTTATTATGGATACATTTTATCGGCATCAAACTTCAGTACCAAAAAAGGACAATAATTTGCAACGGATAAGTATAAAATTAAACCTGTTTAAAATCCTTTAACTTCTATTAAAAGCAATTTGCCGAGTTTTGATTGGGTATTTAGGAGGCTCGGGGAAATAACAAAGTTTCTGGTTAAACATCTGACGAAGTACGTCATCTGGTCCATCCAACTAATTTAAAAGTCAGTTTTTGGAGGAAAATTGAAAAGTGAAAGTTCAACGACTCAATTTATTTCACGAAAAATGTTACCGAAGTAACTTGTTACGAAGTGAACCGATGGTTTATCGAAAGTGCTTAATAACGCAACAATGTCAAACGATACGGAGAATTACAGAGAAACGATGTTTTAAGCCTTAGTTCATTATATAATCATAGCCCATCTATTATTTTCTCTTAAGTTTACTTTCATACATTTCTTCTTAGATTTTGGTCTGTCAGGAAGCCCGGCAGACTGTGGGACCCTAAGAGCTTCTATATCTATACTACTCCGAAATCCACTGTGTTAATTCACTCACCTAACCTGATATCAAATCAATTAATATTCAAAAGGTTTTCATTCATGGACACACAGAAAATCAGTCGTGACAGCTGAATGAACGCAAAGGGCTTTCGTTTCACTGTGTCAAACCATATTTGTTTACGATTGTTATCATATTGCTTGCTTTGTTCTGTCACTTTCTGTCTTTCAATTTGCCGAAACAATCGAGACAAAACTTATAGGTAGCAGTTGAATTAAATATCATTAAGACTTCGTTAAACAGTGGCCCAGTGGGGCTAGACGAGTTGCATTCGACAATCGTTCGCAATTGTGTTTCGATAGAAAAATGTACGGAATGACGTAAGCCACCGAGATAGTCACGTGATAGTATCTCGGTGGCTTACGTCAATTTCATACATTTTTCATTCAAAACATAATCGTTAACGATTGTCGAATACTACTTGTCTGGCCCCACAGGTACGGTCGGCTTTATAAGTGGCTTATTAGTGATTTATTTCTTTAACGTCATGTTTGGATTGCTGCTCTAATTCGTCAAAGGCTTAAAGCGACCAGGTACAAAAGTGTGCAGTTATATACAAGGTCGACTGTATGATTATTTTGTTAATAATAAGACGATAAATTATTTGTAGTAAAAAATGTATTCATCTTGTTTTCTCAATTAGTCTTAGGATTGCAGTCTTAAGATTATAGTCTTGAGAATTCAAATGTCCATGGGTCTCAGATTCCACTTACCATCAGGAGGCCTGAGGGCACGTGTGACTCCTTATCATGAAAAAAACTCACACCAACTGCGAAAGCAAAATCAAATTGAACTTTTCCGACTTAATACGAAGTCCTTTGACAATCTAATATTATGAATGCGAAAGTTTTGTGTTCGTTTGTCACACCTTCAAGCTGCATCCTGGAAAATCATGTGCAAGTTTTCATCCAGGAAAATCTAAAATTTCCCAGGTGAAAGATGATAATCGAAATCTACTCGTACATACGGACGAAGTAGCGTTGAAAAGGAATTCACTATATCGATAAAGAGGTTAATCATGCAAGCCAGTCAATATTTTCCAGCTTCACTCAACAAGGTGGTAAGTAATATATCATTGTTTTTTTTTAATGTTAACGAGAAGGCACACGAGTTCTCAGGCCACCTGATGGTAAGTGGAATCTGAGACCCATAGACATTTGAATTCTCAAGACTATAATCCTAAGACCTCAAATACGTTGCCAACCCTGAGGACTTAGATGGAACACCTCTATGCTAGTAATGTCACGGGTTATCTTATCCCCACACCGCAACACAGCAATACGAACACTGTTGCTTAGCGGGTGGTTGCGACTTTTAAATTTTAGCAAAGTTATATTTAAATTAAACAGATCAAAAGACTCATTCCGGGAAGGACACCTACAGTCATACGAGTAATCAGTTTTGACGGCTGAATACGGCGACACTAATGAGCGTGGGTTTCCACGTTTGTAGGTGGATTTTGCAAAGCCTTGGAGTTACCTTGGCTTTCAATATTATTTGCCATTTGACACGTGGACTATCCCTGTTATCTACGAGATGTTTGTTTGTCAAGTGCAAGGTCTTTTAAGGTTGGAGAAGGGATCCATTTTGTTATTTTTTTAACCGTACTTATTGTTGTAGAAATTTATGAATCTTGATATAATTCCCATCATATTTTTTACTATCAGACCTGGGGGTTATCATGAGCTGGCTTTGCAGTTCTGTTTACGGTCAGCGTAAAGGACAGAGCAATGGCGGTTATATAGCTCTGTCTTTTTCTCTGAGCGTAAACAGGACTGCAAAGCTAGCTCATGATAACCCCCCTGACCCCTTATCTGACCTGTAACAAATGTTATCAATAAAATTTTAATTTTCACTTGGGTTTCATTTTTCATTTTCAATCATAGAAATATTTGGACATTTCTATTGTTTTAAGTGATATTTGAATCAGATCACCTCACTTAGCCTATTGGCTTGGTTCAGAATAGTGAGGAGATATTTATTTATATTTACTTATTAAGACTGATATTTATTTATTAAGATATGTTTGTCTTAATAAATTAATATCAGGGGCCATGGACACAAATTAACATTCCCAAACTGAGCTCTAGGCTTATAGGTACTATGAGTACAAGACAACCGATAACCATTCTTATACATATACAAGTACGACTCACATAAAAATGCGTTCATGACACAAATATTTGCCATAACCGGGAATTGAAACCGGGACCGCTAGCTTCGTAGGCATCGTCACTACCAAAACTACCTGCGTTGTCCGTCGTGGCCCTGGATTGTCTTTTTCCATGTTTGTTCACCAGGTGAACCACCGCTTCATCCTCTCTTGGATCCTGGTGGTTATTTGCCTACACAGTACTCTAGTGAAGTTACATTGCAGAGCTAGCGCCCTCTAGTAGCCTATGCGAAAGCACTTTGAAGCAGTGTTTATGTTCAAGTGACAGAAGCATAAGAAGCTTGGCACGACTTGCCGGAAATAGTGGCATCGTGGATTGCTGGCACTTAAGCTTCATGGTGACTGGGTTCATAATGCGACATCGACTGTTTGGATTGCATTTGTTATCTAATATTAACAGTGCCCTTATGACTTGACTGTGGTCACTAGCGAGTCGAATGCTCTGTCTCTCACAGTATCGTTATATTTTTAATAGAGTGAGAGGCACAGAGCATCAAGGGAACTGGTTCAAAATTAACTTACAAATTTTGAAGCGGGCAACTTACATAAATATGAACAGAGGGCCTCTATTCAACGTGGCCGCCATTACTATCAAGTAAATAAGAGCTGTCAAAACGTTAACAATATGGAAACATTTCAAAAGCATTATGGTTTTGTCATGGAATCTCAGTCCAGTAGATAAATAAAAGCTTGTAAAAACATCCATGTGTACTATATACTAAGTTGCTACATGATGTCGCGCTTAAAAAAACTTAATCATTGGTATAACTCTACTTCGTTTTAAGTATTTTTACATACACACCATCGTCATTTACTTATCTCAATTCACGTTATTTCTGCGTATATCATACTTTCAATTAGCTCGTTGAACAAATGCGTTAAAACCCCTTGATTAAATAAATTTAAAATGGTTTTATTACTCAAAAATGCGGGAATATACCAACCGACCCAAAGATAAGCCGGGGCAAGCTGCCCCGATCGAGTAATCTTTATTAAATATGGACCCACCAAACGAATTACCCCGAACAGGATTTATTATTCACATCCTGTAAAGGATTACATCCTTTTAACGGCGTATCTTTTATTATTTAGCCTGAATTATTTCACGCGCGCGGCTGTGAGCGCGATGTGGAAAATACGTGAGGCCACTTTTACATAACTTTATGGTGGCTATGTTGAGGGTATTGAGTGTCAAATCAAAACGTTAATTGCGATCATGTTGTGTAGGGAGATATTATCCTGCTCCTAGTAATATTATAAATTTGAAAGTTTGGATGGATTAATGGATGGAAATTTGTTACTCAATCACACCAAAACAGCTAAATGGATCTGGATAAAATTTATCATGCATTTTTGATTACAGTCTGGAATACATATATAAGCTTATTTCTATCCTGAAAAATTGGACAGTTCTCGAGGGATTAGCGATAAACGACGTCTTATAAATATATTTATAAGGTGCAACATTAGACACTGCTATATCTTGAATTATAGGAACTTTTTCTGAAAAAAGTACAAACTACTCTTAAATATGAATGGTAGAAAAATATAATATACCGTGTGGTTGCCGGGTTAGAATAGTGCCACTCCATGTCTTCCCGTGGATGTCGTAAGAGGCGACTATGGGAATAAGGGCTTGTAGTACTGTTAGGCGATGGGCTTGCAATCTGTCACTAATACACTAGTAAACCTCTTAGCCTGTTAGTGCAAAATGTGGTTACAGAAATATCAGTAAGTCTTTAGAGTTGTTGGTATTTCTGTAGCTCTGCCTACCCCACTCTGGGAATGAAGGCGTGATGTTATGTGTATGTGTGTGGTGTGAGTGGAAAGTTTCCTCAAATAAACGTTTAATAAGCTATGATTTAACTCGATTGGACTCGTATAAATTTTATTGAGCTGGGAAGATGACATTATATTTTTGCTAACATAGCGAAAGAACCGAAAAGGGAGCAACTTATTTATTGGGGTCTGTGGGAAATTATACTTACATTTATTCTGTTAAAATATATAAAAATTAAAACATCCCTACTTTTTGTACCAGCAAATTTTCGGCGTCATTGATCACCGTTTGCTTATTAAACCATAAGCCATAAAAATCTGGATCCAAGCCTCAACTCCCTATCGATGACTCCGTTAGTGCATGTTTATGACTGAGTTCAGTAGAACTCATTAAACTTTGCTATATCAAATAAGTTACATCTCTTGCTCTGTTCGAACTTACTTATTGCTCGAACTTGAACCAGAGCGTATCGTAACTTAATGCTCTGTTATTCGAATCGCTGCGATCGAGTACACACACTTAGGAGCTTTGCAAAGCAGCTTGAAAGCTTTATAGCTGACTGAGCGGGAATTATTGTAAAACCATTCAGCGTAAAGTCTGAAAGTAAACGAAGAATGCGGTTGGAAACGTAATACCAGGGATATATAAATACCCGGGGATAACCTCACATGGATTGATCTAGTCCTTGGCTATGAGTATTAGACAACGATGAACCTACTTATATAGAAACATCCAGACTCAGGAACAAATACTCGCGCTCATCGCACCATTATTTGACTATAATGGGAATCGAACCCGGGACCGCTAGTTTCGTAGGAATGTTTTTTCGAATTTTCATTTTTCCGAAAGCTATGTTACGTAAGAGCAATTTTAAATAGAATGCATCATTTAGTTACTTTACGTAGGTTAGGTTATTTAGTTTGACTTATAAGCGATATCATAAAATAAGGTTTTCTATAAAAAAAAGCATTCGGAATTATGAAAATTCGAAATTTTGATCAATTTGTAATTGTGTAGTGTATGTTATTGTATCCTTCGTAGGGAGTGACCATAAAGTCTAAAATAAAGTAAACACGTCGTCAATACACATGTACCTACACTTGAGTTGGTTTTTGACCATTTTAGAGGCTGTTACCAAGGCTATGTCATCAAAATTATGATCCATTTTTAGTTTAAAAAACGCAGCACTTCTTGCCATTTTTCTTGTCACAAAATTGCCATAAGAAAGTGCTGTCGGTAAGTGCATGTCATATTTCAGAACCAAGCTGCACCGCCGACCGGACTTATGATTTGACGTCCATTTTTCAGTATAGATGGCTCAGAACTAAAGTAATGGGGCCCTTTTGTCTGCTGCATCGGTGCAATTTCTTAAAGCAACTGGGTTGGAATAAGTTAAAAAGGTTATACGCTATGGATGGCTGAGATACGTGTCATACTCGTGAACGGGTGCTTTTTGTGGAGTCCGGTCTGTTCACGCTTGCAAGGACCTGTTTTTCCAGTTAGTTAGTTTACTAATCGTTCCTGACGTAGAGACCTCGTCATGTTGTTCTCCTAGTTATTATTCTTAATTTCTTGTTATTGATCTTTCATTGTTAATTATTTTATTTGTGCTAGTATTAATAATAATTATTTATTACTTTATTACTTTGTAATGTAACTTACTTTTAAGTATTATTGTATTTTATAATTGATAAAAAGGACCTTCTGCTGGAGTTTGTTGCGGCGTTTCTTCTCCGCAATGATGGTCTTGTCCGAAGCGTTAGTAGATTCACTTCACATTACCGACGTGAAAAGAGCCCTCATGTGGCCAATTTACTGAATAAATGATTGAATTTGAATTCGAATATGCAGATGATGATATTTGTTTTTCTTTTCTATTGTTGTTTGATATAAATTCTCGGATAACATGGCAAAAACAAAATGTTGTCTAGCACTGTAGGTATATACAAAATCACATTACACACACTGTTTTTAAAGTACACGCGTTTTGAAGCTGTTATTATTTTATTTATTACATTGTTTATAGTTTGCTTTGGTAACATTTAAGTTACTTAATTTTTATATAGGTAATTTGATCGTGGTGGTTTTAACATCTCATTGTGATATATTCCAAATACGTGGTTTGACATTTGACACTGATAACTAAATTACTATATTAATCTTTTATACAAACACGTCACTGAATAATACAAACATTCATGGAAAACGCCCATAGACACGTCGGTTTCATTCGGAAGTATTCGTGTGTTCCGAGTTTTCACGATGGGAAAGCATTATTCATTACATCTGTAGCTCCTATAGCTTACACTGATCCTAAGCAATTCAGTTTAGGAGGAGCGTAAAGGGCGGAGTTATAGCAGTTATATAGCTCTGTCCCTTCCTCTCACCGTAACGTAGTTTTTAACTAAATACGGCAAGCTACGTACAATGTATTAAATAATTCTAAAATAATTTACATGTATTTCTAAACCATATTCCTAGACATTCTTATAAGTTTGTTTACAACGTTTAGTCCGGGGGGGGGGTTATTATGACATCAGAGAAAAGGACAGAGCTATGTAACTGCCAGACATCTGTCCTTTACGCTCACCTTAAAATAAACTGCATAGCTAGGTCACAATAACCCCCTCAGTATTTGGAAGTGAGAGTGTGTAGGATGACCTACATATGTGCTGATGGGAGAGGATAACTCCGTAACTAGCTAAAGACCCGAGACTTACGAACCGACAGAACGACGGACAGCGAGTGTCAGCAAAATAAGGCTCCGTTTTGCTCTTTTCCACAGTAATTTTTTTTGCAAACTGTGTTCAAGTCAAATTTTGAAACTACTGGTTTCAACATCGATAAAGACACCAAAGGCCTAGTGGGGCTAGACTAGTTACACTCGACAATCGTTAGCGATTATGTTTCGATTGAAAAATGTAAGGAATTGACGTAAGCCACCGAGGTTGTATCACGTGACTATCTCGGTGGCTTACATCAATTCCATGCATTTGTCTATAGAAATGTAATCGCTAATGATCTAGCATCAGTCGTCAGTGCATCAATCAAAAGTTCTGTCAATTTTCGAAAATAATTGGCTTTGCGCTATGAATCTCGACTAAGTAGGCGTCTAACGTATTACTTTCGCGTTTAGAATATATCTGCAGTAATATTATAAAGAAAAAAGATTTGTATTTTTGATATGTTTATCACGAAAAAAGTAGTAGACCGATTTTTAGAAAAATCTTTCACCGTGAGAATGCAATTTCTGAGTTACATAGGTTATGTTATATTTGTCTACGTGGACAGAGTCGCGGGCAACAGCTATTTAGACATCAAATCAGGTCTATACGCTATGATTACTAAAAAGGCTTTAAGTTTAAAAGGCTCCTAGGTCTTTTCAAGCTTACAAAAAATTCTACGAAACCTTCCGTCAGACCGTGACTGCAATAAATAAGTATTGATATGAAACCATTTGTATAAAGTGGTCAAGCCGACAACAACCCACATTTACAAACGCAATAAGACCCTCATATGGCGGAGGAAAGAAAGTGATTTTCCTATCTCGCCTCATGAGTCCTCTAATGGAATTAGGCCGCTACATTCACGTCGACTCGTGGGATAAACGCATTTTCTTATTCGCCCGTAATTCCGTCCTCCATCATACAAAATAAAGATTCATCCCAAATTACAAAAGTATTATAATTTAGGAGACTTTGTTTGCTTTGTCGAGAGTCCAAAAAAGCTAATAGAAAATTGTAGTTTTTATTCTCGTAAGCTTAAGAAAGGTAGGGCAGAGAATTAGAATGTGGGCAGTTAGGGGCTGAATCTTTACTGAATCGTTATTGTGCAAAGGGACCCTTATCGACCCGTCATTAGAACGTTTAGTGCCTACACTAGCTTTTTTGTTGCATTATAGCATCACTCCTTTTTACCCGACTGCGCGAGGCATATATAGGTTGTAAAACACACAATCTATATTGTATGTTTGTTCCTTTGTAGTGCTCTAAAAACTAAACGCGTAGTCTGATTTTGATGATTCTTATGCCAATCGATTTGTCTTAATTTGCTGAGTGTCACCAAAGATATGTCAGTAATTAAAATTCAATATGGCCGCAACCGGACGTCATAATTTATTGTGAAAATGAGAAAAAAACCACCAGGTATGACAAATGAGGTATCATTGAATAGGTATTTAAAAATATTTTAAGTTCCTTTCATAATTTTTCATTTTGAATGATCATTTAGGATTTATAGTTGGTTAGCAACCATAATGTTATTGTTGTTGTTATATACATGCATATAATATTTCTTTTGAGATGGGTTATCCAAAAAACCCGACTGCGTGTTTACATTATATCGTGTTAGTTATTAACATTTCCATATTCCGCCATATTGTTTTTTGTTTTCATTTAAGTACCCAGTGACACTTGTGACGTTAAAACGAAGCTAACGAAATCGGCACATCCACCCAGCTTTCTACGAGGACCGATTTCGTTTTGTGATGTCCCGTTTAAGTAATACTATAAATAACTAAGGAACAGTCAACATCAAAATTAGATGATCATTTTAGTACCTTGTCACTTTTACCACTTTGCCACATTCCATCCGTCCCAGTATAGTTACTTAACTTTGTATTTCAATACACAAAGTCACGCGTATTTAAATTGTCTATATTTATTATAAGTACAAGATTTCATAAGAGGATAATGTACCTATGATCTGGCAAATTTACGTTTTATTTGAAACTACTAGACAATCAATTTCCTCAACTGTACTTTGACGAAACCGTGCAATGCCAAATCAAGTGACGAGGTAAGATTAGATTAGATTAGATAATTTATTGCTCAATTAAAATTTTAGAGCATGCTTAATTTGTAGTGCATGTTAAATTATCATAAATTACATTGAGGTCGTCAGAATTACCAAAATGGATTCACTGAAAATCCACGTCGAAGCACTTCATGCCTTGACACATACTGAGTGGACTCCTTGTTGAGACCACCCTTAACTGTATTACTTACCTATTTTGTTTTTTTAGTTTTAAGCATGTTGTAATATTGTTGGGTTGCAATTCAAATAAATAAATAGTGGTGGTAGGACCCTGTGCAGGGTCCGTCCGGATCGCTACCACCATCTTATCCATTAACGACCCGCCAAGCAACAGTGTTCGCATTGTTGTGTTCCGGTGTGGGGATAAGACAACCGGTGAAATTACTAGCATAGAGGCATTCCATCTTCGTCCTCAGGGTTGGCAACGCAATTGAGGATTTAGGATTATAGACTTGGCAATTCAAATGTCTATGGGTCTCAGATTCCACTAACCATCAGGTGGCCTGAGTGCTCGTGTGCCTTCTCCTTAACATAAAAAGAAAAAAAAAACATCATTTATTCATTTCAGTCATTCCAAGCACAAACCATGAATTAAGACTTAAAAACAAGAAAATAATACATAATAATAATTATAAATATCCCGGGACAGTGACACACAAATTGACAAACAGACAGATACAGAAAAATATGTATAGTAATGAAGCTTTCGTTCATTAAAATCAGAACCGACTGATTATCGAATATTTATTTAAGTATCACTATCCGTCAGATAAATATGTACTCTGTCCTAAACTTTCATTAAGACAAATAAAATCAGTGACTTTAATTGTCAGTGAATATTGTCCGAGGATCAAAACTCGGCCCTTATTTATTTAAATACAATCCAGAACTGGGAAAGTAAAAGCATACTCGGCATGTTTATGTGAACACGAATTAGTTACCCTACTATAGTTACCGGCCTACCTCCTCCGTTTGGTCACATAATGCTAACCTTACGAATTTAGGGGTTTCCAAATCAGATTACAAGAAAGCAATGAATTAATGGCGTTTCTCCCTTTTCGTTTCTTTTCTTCGCGTCTTAGTTACAAATTTAATTAATTCGTTGGCTGGGGCTCTTTACTCGGTATAAGGTCCAGGTTCCAGGTTCCCAAGATACAGGCTGCGCCTAGTTTGGGACTGTTGAATACAAACATTGTTAAATTAAATTAAGTATAGTCAAGTGGTTACCTATATAGTTAAGTAGTTCTCCACTTTACAGAATCTTGCATGATATGTTATATTACTGTCAAGTAAATAGGAGCTGTCAAAACGTTGACAATAATATAATGTCAAAAGCAATAAACACGTGGGCTTGTTAAGAAACCGGGCACTTTAGATCTTTTTAAGTACCTTAAAATAACTATAAATATATGAGATTTTATAACTACAAAACACGTAAAATCACGTCTTCATTCCCAAAGTGGGGTAGTCAGAGCTACTGTTTCAGAAATACTAAAAAAATCTAAAAAGACTTATTGGTAATTCTGTAACCACATTTTACAGAATCAGGTCAAGATATTTACCAGTGTATTAGTGATAGATTGCAAGCCAGTCGCCTAACAGTACTAAATTTAATTTCATAACATTTATTTGACAAAAACACTCTGCAATACAACAAACATGTATAGTAAAAACATGATCAGATTAGTGTGAATTTAATTTAGAAAAAGTTGCGCTGTAGTGTGAAGTCAAATAGGACTCCTCCAGCATGTGCTGCAGCCGGAGCCACAGCGCTGGTTTTCAGCTGAAACCTGGTGTTTACCTACTACAAGCCTTAATTCCCTTAGTCGCTTCTTACGACGTTCTACTAATTTCTAACTAATTATAAATATTGCTTGTCCTATTTTACTTTCGGTTCATATCAGAAATAAGTTCATTAGAGTGATTAACTATTTTAAAACTAACTGTGGCGGTCATAAATTAATGGGTTGGCCGCTAACGCCGCTTACAAGCTACTTTTAGAAGAACCACAGTAACGCTAACTTCACAGTATCCGAAGGAGTCACTTATTTACAAGTACCACTTGTTTATTCATAAATAAACGAGTCGTTCTGGTATTTTCAAGACAAATATGCAAAAGTTAAAGGTTTAAAAAAAAAGATTTCATATTAAAGATAAAGATTTCCCAAAAAAAAGTATACCGATGGGCTTATGTGTGTAAGCAGTCAGCTGTTGAAATAAATAATTTTAAGTTTCTTTACTTATGTTCTACAATTAACACTTACATTCCAGCCAAACATGTCAATCGCTGATAAACTTAACTAAATAATTATTTGAAGAAACAGAGCGTTTTTAAAAATTACTAGCATCGAGGTACTTATCTTAGCCCTCAGGATTCGCAATGCTTTTGGAGTCCTAGGCCCGTATTAATGAACTGATCTCGACTGTAACGCTCGACTCAAGATGCGTCAAAACTAACAGTATTTTATGGCCTTACTTTGACGTATCTTGTGACGAGCACCTCAGTCAAGATGAATTAATAATACTGGTTTTAGAATTGCAGTTTTGAGAAAACAAATGTCTATGAGTCTCAGATCCAAGTTACCTTCATGTGGCCTGTGTGCTCGTATGCCTCGCCTTGCCATAAAATTAAACATTAGGGGCAATGTCACACAAATTGATCTAGTCCCAAACTAAGCTCAAGGCTTGCACTATGTATACTAGACAACGATAAACTTACTTATACAGAGTAATACACACTCAAACACACAGAACACGTCCATGACTCAAAAACTAACACTCGCGTTTATTACACAAATAATTGCCAATACCAAGAATTGAACCAGGGACCGCTAGCTTCGTACGCTGGATGTCTACCAACTAAGCTAACACGTCATCTGGGTTGAGATTCTACACGGTAAAATTTTGATAACTTTTATTTACTTGACGGTAATGGCGGCCGAATTAAAAATGATACTAAAACACACGCTTTGACAGAGAAAGATAGCATTATTGCGATTCCTGTAAGAGGAAAAAGAAAAAAAATATGTTTTGTCTCTATCACCGACCGGGCATTTTTTCATAGTCGGATTATGCCTATAGGCAGACTTCAAACCATAAGCAAAAGTGTACTCTAATAAATGTACATATTGACGTCACTATATCTTTCACTTATCCCGGGTTGCTCGATGCCAAATCTGTTACTACTTATATCTATGTTTTGACGCATTATAGTAGAGAAATAGTTATTACTGTTGCAAATCTGTGTGATATGACGCTGTCGCTGGATTTAATATCATGGCGAGTGCGAGCGACGCGTTGACGGACGTTTTTATAGCGCATCCAATTGTGCGAACAAAGCGCTGTTTCACGCGAACACCAGCGCTGTCAGCCGCTGAATTTGACGACACAAAGGGTGCTGAATGAGCCACGATCATTGTTAGTACCCTGAGGGAAGTTGACGTCGAGGAATCATTGTTCAAAGGCACAGTGTTGCGGAAGGCAATGATGAAAATTATGTAATCATCTGCTCTGAATGCGGAGAAATTTATGGTTTATTTTTTTGGCTCCGGCATAATTTTCAACAGTTTTCATGTTTAAAATGCTGAAGATTTTTCAGTTTGCTAACTACGTCGTCGATATTTAATATCAATGTAAAGCGCAATTGTTTTTAAGTTATCATTTAGTAACATGGTACGAGTAAATATGTTTTATAGATTTGCGACATAGTCAGCAGAGCCTATGATATCCGTCCTTCGCTCCTATGTGCTACGCTTCCTAGCGCGTAGCACTTCTATGCGCGTAGACCATCTACGCGCGTAGACCATCTACGCAAAGCGTACTTCTAAACAATTATTATGAACTCGAAAACTACTAGACCAAAATTGAAAATTCTTTCAGCAGTAGAAAGTTATATTATCACTGAGTAAGGCTTTGTTTTAGTTTTACCCGAGCGGAGTCGCGTGCAACTGCAAGTAGGTTATAACGCATATTAATTTTGTTACAATGTTATTTTACTCATTTCTTGATAACTAAAATTACCTTTGCTAATTCTAGTTACCTGGGCCTCTATTCAACTGCGTTATAACGATATCGTGTTTGACACGTTTAAGAATCGTTTATGTCACAGACGCCATTATTGTAAATGAAATAAGAGTTATGAAAACGTTGACAATACGGAAACACGTCAAATACGATATCGTTATTACCGTGTAGAATCCCAGCCCAGATGATGGTTATCACTTAAAAAAATATATTTACCTACTTACCATATGAAATCCTATCCCAATAATCCACCATTCCTATCCGGAAATTAAAACTATCTACTCGTACACAGCCGTGCAAACCGAAATCCGTTTAACCACACCAAATAAAATCCACTTCGCGTGCTTGAATATTCTGGTAAAAGTGTCGCGTTGTTAAATTTTATGCGATCGCAAATTGTCCCATTTTGGTCTCTAACGTTCAGCGACTAAATGGTGGCTATTGAATAAAAATGTTCGATTTATGTCCCAGCATCGGAGTGCAATGGAATAGTGCTGTAGGGGACTTCACCTTTGTAAAAAACGACCCGCTTTATATCCAATTTACGGCCGGGAAATTTATGACGATAAATGGTCGGAGATCGCTTTGAAAGAGATGGATTTAGCCCTAATTCAACAGGTTTTTTTTTAAATTGTTCTACACACTCGATGGTAGTCGACTTCGAGCTGCACACTTTTGTACCTTGCCACTTTAACGACTTGGACAGAGTTCACTTCACCAGTTTAAACATGACGTTAAAGTGGCAAAGCACTAAAATTTGCAGCTACTAGAACGGCCGCACAACGATACAATTTAAAGCTTAAAACTACGCTTCATATATGTATATTATTATCTTAACCCCTCGTATGCGGGAGGTGAAAAAAAAAACCAAGTTACAGTCTCTTCGGATTACGATATAGTCCGAAAAAATAAGCTTGAAAAATTACAAAATGATGTCCAAATTTTGGGAGCAGATTTGCTCCTAAGCATATGAAAGATTACAACAGTAGACATAGCATGCATTAAATTTCAACAATAGCATAGGTGAAGAACTTCAGTAAAGGACCAGTGGGGCTAGACGAGTTGCATTCGACAATCGTTAGCGATTATTTTTCGATAGACAAATGTATGGAATTGACGTAAGCCACCGAGGTAGTCACGTGTTACTATCTCGGTGGCTTACATCAATTCCATACATTTTTCAATCAAAATACAATCGCTTACGATCGTCGAATGCAACTTGTCTAAACCCACTGGACCTCTATTCAACTGCGTTATAACGATATCGTGTTTGACGTGTTTTAGAATCGTTTATGTCACAGTCGCCATTATTGTAAATGAAATAAGAGTTATGAAAACGTTGACAATACGGAAACACGTCAAATACGATATCGTTATTACCGTGTAGAATCCCAGCCCTGGGCCTCTATTCAGGTGCGTTAAAACGATATCGTGTTTGACACGTTTAAGAATCGTTTATGCCACAGTCGCCATTATTGTAAATGACATAAGACTTATCAAAACGTTGACAATACGGAAACAGGTCAAAAACGATATCTATGTTGTATGTAGCCGTGTACAAAAGTAATATGGAGTTTATGACAAATTTCAAATATAGAATATCAAACGGTCTATACTGATGTGTTACAACAACAAACAACAGGTCTGCCCTCCTAAGCTAAAACACAGTATGTCAGATTCAATTGCCAAAGTAGATTCAATCTTCTCTTGTTAGTAATAAGGTTTTGATTGCTACAGGAGACTTATTTGACATACTGCTATTTGGCTTAGCAGGGCAGAGGTCATTAGAAAAGTATTTTACCTATACGATCATTTATTACCTCGAAAATAAAACGAAATGTAATTAAAACTAAACAAAATGTATACTAAGGACAAATTTCAACCGTTGTTTTTTTCTCTTAAGTTAATTACGGCTTCCCTTGTTTTATTTTAAATTTGGATAAGACTAAAGAACAGCTACTCATATATATGTCAAATATGGACTTTAAGCCAGTGTATAAGGTTAGCATTTTGTACAGAGGGTAGCCGAGACGCAAACGCAGCAAACGTTTCTGTTTTCTATCGCCTCAAAAGGTGTAGAGTTGACATCGGCGGTCGAGCGAACTAGCATCAGGGGCCCTAGCCAAGATGCAAACGCTTCTAACGTTTTTCTTTTCTATCGCTCAAAATGTATGGGGTGACATTCTCCTGCGTTTCGATAAACCACGTGGTCGACTGTCATCCCATACATTTTGAGCAATAGAAAAGAAAAACGTTAGGAGCGTTTGCATCTTGGCTAGGGCCCCAGCTTGCGTCAATCCTATACATTGTCGATTTTCGAAAACGCGAACTTAACGTTATGCGTCTTGACTAAGCTCCGTGAGGCGGTAGTTCGTAGCCAAGATGCATACGGTAACGTTTCTATTCGTTTTGTTTTTAAACCAATCACATCACTGGTAGACAGCAAACGAAAGCTGTCCCAGAGAAACAGCGGCAATTTCAAAAAACCTGCAGCTGTTTACACTGACTGTACACTACTACTATTTGATTTCCTGATCTTTCCACATCAGTTCTGGAGTATCAACTCCGATTATTCAGTGTACAGTCAGTGTTAAAAGCTGCAGGTTTCTTGAAATTGCCGCTCTTTCTCTGGGACAGCTTTCGTTTGCCAGACTCTAGATCACATGACTTGTGATAGAAATATCACGTGATCAGAGCCGGATTTAGGGGAGGGCAACCGGGGCTACCCGGAGCCCCCACAATAGAGACTCCGGAAAAAAACAAATTCGGACTAGTAAACAACATTTTCTCTGAGATCTTTTTTGCGTTTTCTTTAACTTGCAGTACTTGGGCAAACATGATTATATTAAATATATACGGAAATCATCGATCTATGAAGCCTCCAGACCTCTAAATCCGGTACTGCGTGATCTACCAGTGACGCGATTAGTTTAAAAATCAAACGAATAGAAACGCTAGTTAGCGTACGCCTCGGGCCTCAAGTTCAGACGTACGCATCCAATACCTTAAAGCAATTTACCTGAAATGGATTCCAACTTGTCTTCCAAGCATGACGATTCAATATAGAATTGTAAATTAGAATTACCTCGGTGAGGGTGAATTTATGGCCAGAATGGCAGGTTCCTATTAACCCGGAACGGTTTTAGCCCCTGACTCTAATTGAAAATGGGCGAAAGACGTGTGCCCCATAAGAAATAGCCTAAAATACGCAGTGTTCTAGGAACGCTGGTTTCAAGTCATGAGTAGAAGCGATTTGGACTGACTTGCTTGAGCAAGAATAATTTAAAAACTCATAAAATATAAATTTCTGTCAATACTGAAATTTTTAGGACCAGCTTTAGTTACAGATTGTACTTTTTTGGCAAAGTTATTATTTGGCTTATCAAGACCAAACTAATGATTCCCAACATAGTGGGTCTACGTTTAGTATAGCGGCGATCCTCTCGCCACCTTCCGGCTCCATCATCAAATCAGCTTTTAGATACCATAATATTCCATTGTCATCGGGTTTACATTTGTGGTTCAAATTTCAGTCCATTTCATTAATGGGATGAGGTTCAAAATTGGCTTGCAATAGTTAAAGCGGACAGTGCAAGTTAAATAAAAGCATGTAAAAAGAGGGGTGTTATTAGTTTAATGTGTGTGTTTGTTATCTGTGTCTCACTAGCATATAGGGAATGCAAATAACCGAAGAAGATCGAGTGAGAGAGAGAAGTACATACCAAAAGGCTTTATAACAGCTATTACTGTGAACTGTCTTCTTCGGGTAAGATTGCATTTTAAATAAGATGCCTCCATGTAGTACAGAAAAATTATGACGTTTTTTCTAGTTATTTAGCACCTAAAATACGTACGTACGTTTAATCTAACCCAACCAAGTGTACCTGGCTACACAGACACAAATACAAATACAAATTTCTACAGATTAGCTATTCAAACCTCGTTGTTATTAGTTTTTATGTTTATAGTTTCGTTTCCTTTGCCTTGCGCCCGCGCCGGGCTGACAAGCGCTGACCCGCGTCACGGCGCGACGCAAAATGTATCGGCTACAAATCTCTACAGAGAGCACAGAGGCCGTAACGTTGCCAGAGCTATTACTGACTTTTCTTAACGGCCTCTGAATTGTTTTAGATTATAAGATAAATGCTATTCAGACAATCACATAAGAACACATCTTGTATTTAGTGCTGCCACGCCTAGCGTTGAAAATTCCGGAAAAAACGAATATTTTTTCCTTCAGTTTTTGAAGTTTTCGATTTTTTTCTTTCTTTCCGGGTTTTTTTAGGTTTTTTACGAAATATAACACTTGAATAATGACAAACTATTATAAAAAGCCGGCGTATTATGCGATTTCTTTTCAAATATTACTATGATTTTTCATAACTTTTGTGACTTTACTACAAGTATGTGTTGAAAAATAAATGTTGAGCAATTCAGTTTGCTAGATTTTCCGTTTGACATCTTTCTAGTAATAGATAACCTACATATATTAAAATATACATTAGCTACAGAGAAACAAACGGTCGGGGTGACGTCTCCCAGGGCTGAGATTGTACATCGTAAAACCTTATTGCTTTTACGTGTTATCGATATTGTCGTATTGTTGAAGTTACAACGCTTATTTCCTTGGCGGCCGATTTAAAAACAATACCTTAACACGTCAAGAGCAAAACGGTTTTACCTACTATAATAACTATCTGGGCGCCTGTTACTTTTGTGTGATAAGAGAGATATTTTTATGTTCATTGGTTTGAATAACAGTGAATTAGAGATTCATAATATTTACATACATACATACATAACATCACGCCTTCATTCCCAGAGTGGGGTAGGCAGAGCTACAGAATACCAACAACTCTAAAAAGACTTGTATATAATTCTATATCCACATTTTGCACAATCAGGCCAAGAAGTTTACTAGTGTATTAGTGACAACAGGTTGCAAGCCCATCACCTAACAGTACTACAAGCCCTTATTTCCTTAGTCGCCTCTTACAAAATTCACAGGAAGACATGGAGTGGCACTAATCTAACCCGGCATCCACACGGGGGAAATAATAATATTTATTTGCTAAAAATCTACAATAATTTTAATTTTTACTTAACTAAATTACCTTAAATATTTTACTTTCAAATTCAAATCCTTTCTTTTTAAAAACACATATAAACATTGCCTGTACACTTATAGTGTATAAAAATATTTCATTCAGCCATCAGTGCAGTTTTTATTTAAAATTGGATACTAATGTTTAATAGAGATGACATATAAACATAACATCACGCCTTTATTCCCAGAGTGCGGTAGGCAGAACTACAGAAATACCAACAACAAAAATACTTGTTGATAATTCTGTTACCACATTTTGCACGAACAGACATGAAATTATACATATTGTCAACATTTGTCAATGTTGCTAACGAATCGAACGATTGATAAGACAGAACAGCATCTTAAAATAATTAAAGATCCTTATATTTTTTCTTCTAAAAATTATTTCTGTGATTCGTCGTTTTCAAACACTACTTAACCCTACCAGTTTCTTTGTTAAATAAGCACATGAACCTTCAACGCTATCCAATCACCCCATAAAACAACATAGAATGTTCCAGATACAATAAATACGCTCTAAAATCCCGCTTATTATCTTTTCCCTCCATTAACTATCTTCAGTTAGTGCGCGGCGCTTTATCGACAATAACTTTCCGATTGGCGGTTCTATTCGAGGTCCCGCCGGGCACCGAGTAATTTGGACGAACGGAATAGCAGTACGTTGTGGAAAAAGTTACAGTAGGTTAACTTGTATTATCATCCAATGAAATATAACTTTTCCGTGTTGTTGCCAGTGATGGGCAAAATATAATCGACTAACGATTAACGATTAAAAATGTCGATTGATTAATCTTATTCGTAAGTTTCGATTAATTTAGTCACGATTTAATTAATCGCCGATTAATTAACAGCGACCTAATTTGTTAATCAATTAATTAATTAGATTAATTTTCTGTCTATTAATATTAGAAGTAAATCGTTCCTTTTATAAGTCTAAGTTTCGAGTTACGTTAACAGATTGCTACAGCTTAACAGCTTACTTCTGTATAACATCATTTACAACTTATTGCATTTTTGTACCGTGCGTGTTCCAATTTTTCATCGAGATTTAATCGTGAATTTTAGTCGATTAAAATAACGATTAATTAATCGTTATTCGTGTATTCCGTCGATTAATTTAATCGCAATTAAATGAATCGTGATTAATTTGGTGACGATTGATTGTTTAATCGATTAATTAGTTGATTAAAAATTTGATCGGTTATTGCCCATCTCTGGTTGTTGCCGGGTTAGAAAAGCGCCACTCCATGTCTTCTCGTGGATGTCGTAAGAGGCGACTAAGGGAATAAGCGCTCGTGGTATTGTTAGGCGAGGGGCCTGCAACCTGTCACTATTACACTGGTAAATCTTAGCTAGGGCCTCTATTCAGGTGCGTTAAAACGATATCGTGTTTGACACGTTTAAGAATCGTTTATGTCACAGTCGCCATTATTGTAAATGACATAAGAGTTATCAAAACGTTGACAATACGGAAACACGTCAAATACGATATCGTTATAACGCAGGTGAATAGAGGCCCTGATTGTGTAAAATGTAGCTATAGAATTATCAAGAATTATTTTTATAGTTGTTGTCATTCGCATTTCTGTAGCTCTGCCTAACGTAATGTTATGTATGCATGAAATTTAATGTAACTCGTTCGTGGTAGAGCTACGATTCTATTTTACCCTAGCTAATTGCTTCTGATCTAATATATCGATTTTTTTTAACTCGGTCGCCTAATTTTCATTTGAGTTATGATAACAAGTCATAAGCCAATTTAGTTTTCCCTTATTCTACTTTAAATTAACACCTAATGTCGTTACATTGTTTTTAACTCTGCCGCCATTAGTGTTAAGTTATTAACACTAGAATATACGATAGCAATAGGTGTAAATACAAAGCAGAATAAGGCCGCTGCAAAGCGTGGTGATAAGATAGATCCCGGAATCTTCGTGGCATCTGTGAATAGTAACAGTGAATAGTCATTTACTGACTTTCGATGGATATTTAATTATTTAAACTTATTTTCAATAAACCTAATTAAATACAAATAGCGAACTTGGTACTTTCTACCAATCAAGCAGTTAAACACTAGCTTTCGAGTGAGGGCTTTAAAAAATACGGCATAATTGGTTCATGCACAAATAATCGTGATAGTGCGATCGAGTGGTAATATTTCTCATCACTCGACTTTAATTTCAACTTGAAATTTTAAGTCAAAAATTGCCTCCTTAGTTTTTTTTCAGGGCTACATGATATTTAACAGTGTAACAATTATTTCAAAGCAGTTTTGTAATGTTTCCATTACGGTGAATTTGGAAAAGACTATATAGTCTCAAAAGCTCTTCATGATATTTGGTGCCACTTCTCAATTTTTTTTTTATTAACGTACGTATTATTAAAAGAGTGGCCAAGTGCGAGTCGGACTCGCCCATAAAGGGTTCCGTAGCAGTAAGACGATTTATGACGTATTAAAAACAACTACTTACTAGATCTCGTTAAAACCAATTTTCGTTGGAAGTTTACATGGTAATGTACATCATAATATATATTTTTTTATCATTCTCTTATTTGAGAAGTTACAGGGGGGTTAATATACATCATATATGTAAAATAAAATATTATTACCTATTTTTTGTTTGTTGCTGTGAATAAAATGTTTTTTTTTTCTTTTCTTATATATTTTTTTATCATTCTCTTATTTTAGAATTTCCAGGGAAATTCCATATACACTTTGGAAGTGTCTCTTGCGCAAACTATTCAATTTAGATATTTTTTTTATAGAAACCTCATTATCATTTTTTAAGACCTATCCATAGATACCCCACACGTATGGGTTTTATAAATATTTAATTTTGAGTGTCAGTTATAAGTATGTATGTATGTATGTATGTAAACACTTTATTGTACAAAAGAAAAACCAAAACAATACAGAGAATAAAAATATAAAGATAAGAATGAGATAAGTATGGGAAACCCCCATTTTTTTTTCTATTTTTGTGCGAAAATCTTAATGCGTTTCGCAGAATACATCTACTTAACAAATTTCAACAGTATAGTTCTTATAGTGTCGGAAAAAAGTGGCTGTGACATAGGGACGGACAGATACACAGACATAACGAATCCATAAGGGTTCCGTTTTTGCCATTTGGCTACGGTACCCTAAAAAACACTAAAATACATAAAAAATACATAATAATTCATTTTCATCTTTACAAATAACAGAAATATGGATAAACATATTACAGAACTTACTTAAAAAAAACAAGTGTTGAAATGAACCCATTTATTTACATACAAAGCATGACAAATAAAAACAGGACTTATAATTACTATCGTTTTGCCTATCTTAACAAAGGAAAGTGCACTGTACGCCCTTGTTAATATCGGCCACATTTCACAGCATGATAGGTTCACAGTTTCATAAATCTGCATCCGGAGTTCCCCTCTGCGTGGAATTAAGGACTTTATTTATCACACCGCTAGGTTGGAGTTCGAGTATCGAGCTATAATAACGTAGGGTGTTTAAATCAGTATTTGTAGTATCAAAAAGAATCGTTATAAATTTATATTTTTTGTTTCAGGTCAGTATCTACTATATTAACGGGGTTTATGAGGTAAGGAAATTAATGTACGTTGTATATTCCCTCTGAATCCCTCAGAATTTAAAACCCCGTCGAGCTTGAGTCTTGATAATGCCCCGTTTTAACATGAAAAAATATCGGGTACAATCTCTAGGCTCGTACAAGGGTACTAAGCAACGATCTACATAGTACATAGATAGAAAAGTAAATACTAACGTACATCAAAAAATCACCCAAAAGTCAGTTACAAATACTCGCGTTCATCACATAAATATTTGCACAGACCGGTAATCGAACCCGGGACTAGTTGCTTCATAGGCAGGGTAACTAGTTGTCAGAAGAATACAGAGATGTGTCTTATGATCATTTTATCCATACTAATATTATAAATGTCAAAGTAACTTTATGTCTGTTTGTTACGCTTTCACGGATAAACCGATGAACTACACCTAATTATTTAAATTGATTGGCACATGATTACATTATTTATTTTTTTAAATATAAACTCCTTTTGAAATTTTATTTTTACTAACACAAAATGCCCGTTGCCCACGGCCTTACTTAAAACATGTATATTTTAAAGCGTTTTTCGAATTACAACAGACCTTACACTGTTACCCAACCGTAACAATTTACCCAAAAACCTACCAAACTGCGGCATAATGGGTATACATCGCCGGACGGCCGCGGGCTACCTAAATGCCGTCAATTGAAACTTTTCTTGTTTTGCGGAGTTTGCGCGGCAAAGTTGCGCGGCGTTCCGGCGCTGCGGTTGGACCTCCGAACACACCATGATGCCCAGCCTTTATTGTTCATAAATTAGGCTAGATCCTGCTTTAATATCCCTAGTACTGTGCTACAGTCCAGTCGTCTACTGAGATCTATCTTTGGACCTTATTACTATTGCTACTTAGTCATCAGAATGCGTTTGGAGTCATAGGAATGCAGTCTTGGGTTGTTATCTCGATTAATTTATTTACTGAGGACTTCCAACAGGTCTGACATTTGCTTTTATCTATTTTAACATCTAGAGCAATGCTTACCCAATTATAGGAAACCACAGCTTACGAATGAGAATGTATGTAAAATCTTTATTGCACATGAAACCAATTACAACAAATACGTACACAAACTTAAGATGAACGTGTACATTGACGAACTTATCCCTTTAAGGGATCTCTTGCAGTTGACCATGAGGACACTTTACGAGGATAGGCAAGATTAGTTAATAGCATGGTAGTAAATAAACCAATAAATAATTCTACAGCTAAATAAATAATCGTAAACTATACTTATAAGGACTACGTATACGTTGTTATACGCATACTTAACACACTAATAAATAAATAATATATATTCATAATTTTAATGTCTATGGGTCCTAGATCCCACTTACCAACGTGACCTGTGTGCACGTTTGCCTTCAATTTTACATAAAAATCAGATAGGCCCTTTTGGACACACTTTGATCTTGTATGATCTTAAGTGTTCTTAATTGATAAGACAAGACAAAAAGTTTCCGTTTAAAAATTCTGGGACAAACTTTTACCGTCGTCTGTACCTTTTTCTGCAAATTCATTTTCTGCATAGCACCTATGGGCCGATTTTGAATTTTATTGATTCATGAGGTATACTCCCGAGGTGGTCCCATTGTCAACAAGTCGGTATCCGTGAGGAATTGAGGGAACTACTCAAATAATATACGCATACAGTATTTTCAGTAAAAAATCCAGCCAGCCCAATACTTTCTGAATGCAAGCATTCAGAAAATATCATTTAGTTAGAACTGATGATGAAGACCACAAATGGCCACCGTAACTCAACGGTGCCTATTTCAAGGGCGGTAATAAGATATTAAGATAGTTGCACGACATTTAAATGTTTTGAATATAATATATGCACTTTGACTTTCCGGTGATTTCTTATTAATTTAGAAGTGGGATAACAGATAATTTATGATCACTAAAAAGTATTTATTTTTAATAATATACAAAAAACCGCCTTTGAGAACCCAAAAGATAACTTTTTCAAATGGTAATAAGTCAGTCCAACTGAATTTGGCATTTTTACTGTTGTTTCTTTTTTTAAATACTCTAGATAAATTAAACCACAGATGCGGTATATAAAATACAAACACATGTAAAAAGTACAAAGGCTTACTGAAAAGTGTAACGCAATTTCCTTACAAAAGGAGCCTACATAATGGCCTTTAAATTGCTGCATTCTGAACAAATACTTCGTAAATGTACCTTTGTTTTGTGGTTTTCAAAAGAAATTCCTATTACATTCCGCAGAATTACCTGCAGTTGCAATGTGGCATCACACTGCGCTTTATTACTGTTCTAAGGAATGCAAAACTTATACTAATCTAAGAAATTTCCTAGATGTTATGCAATTTCCAACAACCCTGCACTTTGTTCAAAGTGATTTCTAAAATAAACATATCATCATAGGCGCTAGACTAGATGCGTTCGCTAACTAGCGTTTCGATTCGTTTGGTTTTTAAACTGTGGCGACCTAGCGACATCTAGTGACAACTTGTAACAAACAACTCGCTAGCGCCACCAGCGTCAGACAACGCAACTAAATCTGACAGTGCGCTACATCGCGCTAACGAAGTTTCTTCAGTCGGTTGACTTATATACCACTTCCAACTTCATCCAAATGGACTTCGGTCCCCAGGCACAACACCCGCCTGGAGAGAGATCTCTCTATTGTCCTCTCTACTACATTGATGACCCCGACGTGATTGTCTACCTACATTGGTGACCCACGACAATGGACATTTACGCAACCTGACGACCTTCAAGCACTATGACGCAGTCTCACAGCAAGCCAGACAAACCACACTGTGCACCACTAGCATTCTGATATATCTCCATGCCTGGTGTCTACAGTGTGCACAATACTCTCAATCAGCAACGCGACTCACTGCGTCCTACTACGAGTACTTCACGGAGCAGATACACGACTCACTGTGTACTCTCCACTCCACTCCTCTTCTCCTGCTACGCTCGCCAACGCGGCTCTGAGCTCTACTGGAGACATCTACTACTACTGGCACTTGCAAGCGGCATTTTCAACGCACAGACTGCACGTCATCCATCACAATCAACCTCCGGTCTCAAAGGGGGGCTGGTGTGGCGACCTAGCGACATCTAGTGACAACTTGTAACAAACAACTCGCTAGCGCCACCAGCGTCAGACAACGCAACTAAATCTGACAGTGCGCTACATCGCGCTAACGAAGTTTCTTCAGTCGGTTGACTTATATACCACTTCCAACTTCATCCAAAACGGACTTCGGTCCCCAGGCACAACACCCGCCTGGAGAGAGATCTCTCTATTGTCCTCTCTTCCTACAAAACTAATCGCGTCACTGGTAGATCACGTCATGCGAAAAGTCACGTGATCTACCAGTGACGAAATAATAATTATACCTTTTCTTTACTTGTCACTAATAATACACTGGTAAACATCTTAGCCTGACTGTGAAGAATAACCAACAAAATCTTTTTTGAGTTGTTGGTATTTCTGTAGCTCTGCCTACCCCACTCTGGGAATGAAGGCGCGATGTTATGCATTTATGTAAGTACGTATGTACTTTCAGCTGTTGGGGGGTAACTCTAACAAATTACACTTTTTGAGTTCACTATTTGCTAAACGGTCCCCCAAATCAACAAAATAATAACTATACATAGTTACACCTACACCTACATGTACCTAATAGGTACACCTACATGCTGTACATAATTATACCTTTCCTTTACTTGCTGAAAATTTTCAAGATTTTATTTTACAACCTTGTTGGCGCAATTTTAATGTATAGCTATGCCAAATTACAGCTTTGTAGTACTAAGAATCTCTGAGTTAAACCGCTGACAGACAGGCGGACATGGCGAAACTATAAGGGTTCCTTGTTGATCTGAAGCGCTAGTAAATTCACTTCATATTACCGACGTGTAAAAGAGTCCCTATGGGGCCTATTTACTGAATAAAAATTTTGATTTTGACTAAGTACGGCACCCTAAAAAGTCCTTTTTAGGTGTAAGTGTAAACTTAATTTCTTTCTTTTACATGAACCTTAATTCCTACACGAAGTCAACCAAACACTAAGCGGAAATACCAAGCAAATATTTAAACAAAATGATATTTTTTGTTTTCAAATATAAGTCGCAGCGAAGCTGGAACACAGCCAACTGGAGACATGCATTAAACTTGCATACAACCACTGACAGCCCGCTCTTTGCACTCACATAAATAATGTCCACTGCACTAGGGCTGTCACGCGAGCAAGTTTTTAACGTTTCGCCGGATTATGGTACAGGTAAATCGGATAAAGAGATTTATAAATCACTAGCTGTTTACAGCGTAGAAGTCGTTTATCGCTATTCTTTAAATTTTTCGGGATTAAAGTACCCTATGTCCTTCTCCGGGACTCAAACTATCTCCATACCAAATTTCATCTAAATAGGTTCAGCGGTAACAAACGGTAGACAGACAGACAGAGTTACAGTTAGTTCACATTTATAATATTCGTATAGATATAGATCTGATATTGTAGTCTAAAAAAGAACAAAAAGTTTATTTTTATTCTACTTTATTATCGCATAAAGTACATGTACTCATAAGTACCTAATTGTTGTAAACATACATGAAATTAGTTTAAAAAATCAAAATTTGATTTAGTAAGTTGGCCACATTAGGGCCCTTTTACATGTCGGTAATATGCAATGAATTTACGAGCGCTTCAGACAAGACTATCATTGCGGAGAAGAAGCGCGGCAACTCCAGCAGAAGGCCATTTTTTAAATAATAAAAAAAAATGCTTAAAAGTAAGTTACATTACAAGATAATTAAGTAATAAATAATAATTATTAAAACGAACACTACTCCTAACTGACTGACTATAGGAGAACAACACGACGAAGTCTCTACGGCAAAAGCCATAACTAGAATAATTAATTAGTTCAACTGAATGTCTCATTTAATAACCCAAACCTTGGTACAGTTCAAGATGCTGATGTGTTTACTGATCCACTGAGACAATTTAAAAAAAAAAAAACTAGTTTTTTTTGTAGTACAGTTTTTACCCTTTTGCCTACGATGTGTATGTTGTAATATTGTGTAGCTTATTTTTAAGGACGTATGTGTGATTCCGTGTCTGACAATGACATGTACTTTGATAAAAAAAAACCTTTAACTCACTAAAAGTTATTGAATATCTCTCTTAATATCACTGGTGTTACGAGCTTATTTCAAATAATCTAAAAACAAAGCAATAGTCAGGTAGTTTTCGAAACAAAACGAGATTCAATCACGAGTTTTCATTCTCTATCATTGTTGGATTACCAAGACAAAGTTAAAATAATGAAATTACACCTCAGTTTGGAGGCCGAAATTTACCCAACTCAATTACAACGTTCATTTCAATTAAATTGTCTATTATTTAGTTACTCAGTTACATCCAATGTTATTGTAATTAATCTGGGTTTAACTATTAGTACTGTTTTCGGCTATTTGTAAATCCTTGGCTACTTTGGAATTTATAACACACTAAGTACCGATTTCACCAATCAATGTCAAATTTAATCAGTGTTAATCGCCTGTTTGTTTATACATTTTGACAACTATTAACGCTCTAATCGTCTGTTAACATCGTATGGTGAAGTTGGTACTATTTATTATTATTATTATTTATTATTAAAAGCCATTTTTGTGTTTATCCCTATCGCTTCTTAAGTTTCTACGTATATACAGGTCAATTGCTCTAAAAAAAGCTCCCGGTAACCTTCCTGAAGGGAAGATGGCCGATTGAAAAATGTCTGGCTTTTGCTTTTAATTTATGTTGTTACTGTTTTACTCTACTCACTTGACATTGGCGAAATCACAGCGGAATATCGCGGTGGACCGTCATTAGTAAAAATGAAGAAAAATAAGAAGCTCTTAAAAAAGATTTCGGGTTTGAACTTCTCTCTTACTCGCTCTTCTTAAGGGCCGTATTAATAAACTGATCTCGAGCGTATGCTCGTCTCAAGATACGTCAGAAATGACAGTTTTTTATGGTTTGACTTATATTGGAACGCTTCTCGGTTTATATGAGCTTATTAATGTAGTGGAGCGGTGTGTAAGGAAAAAATCCACCAATAGGAAAGCTGCGCTGAGCGTGGCTAGAAAAATGAAGTATTCCTATTGGTGTTTTTTTTCCTCGTAGACCGCTCCACTACCTTATGCTAGTGTTACCGACATTACCCGAACCGAAGATATTTTTCCAAACCACTATAGCTCGTATACTTAGATATTGTCGTCGCCTTTGTATCGCGCCGCCTTGGCACGCGCCGCCTTTTGTCAAAGGATGCCGCCGCGTAAACAAGGAATACGAGCGGTGTACCCACAAATGAATTTGGCAGTTTACATCAAATTAAATTCGTATTTTATTACAATAACCACAATTGCGTGCGGGTGTAGCGACACTATCTAAGCGAATGAACTATATGCACTGTTCGTACTACTTAAGTAACATAAAAGTTATTAATGTTACTATGAGTAAAACCAACTAAATGTGTATTGTAAATCTTCTAGAACTAAGCGGACGAGCAGGTTAAAATAACAACTTCATTTAATTATAAGCATAAAGATGAACGTTTAAAGCAAAATCTGCAAGTTTATAAAAAAATACCGCTTGAATCTAACCCTGCTCTTGCAGAAATGATATTCGTTAAAAGCGCGAGATGACACGCTAGACAAACGAGGATTCGATTTCACAAGCGAAAGAACTGCTTTTTTGTCATGTTCACTTATTTTAAAATGGGATGTTTTACGCCGTTTAGTAGAAAAAGCGGTTTTAAAACTTGTGACAGAATTCTGGCTGCGAATTCAATTTTATTCAGAAAATTACATTATCATATTATCTGTTGACTTGTCATATTATTTCACTTAATTTAACCAAATTCGTGTTGTATTGTTTACAATGTGTCAAGCCTTTTCTGTAAAAATAATAAACCTTAACATAGCGGTAACGATTTCGAGTTCAATACAGTAGAACACAGGCTCCTATGCTGCTTAAATTGGTCGTCAATAAGAAGAGTTGATAGAACTTATTCAATTACGTTGCTTTCATTTAAGTAAATCTATACGATACAGTGGGGTTAGACAAGATGCATTCGACAATCGATAGCGATTATGTTTCAATAAACAAATGTACGGAATTGACGTAAGCCACCGAGATGGTCACGTGGTACTATCTCGGTGGCTTACGTCAATTCCGTACATTTGTTTATTTTGTGGACGAACAGGTTAAAATAACAACTTTATTTGATTATATGCATAAAGATGAACGTTTAAAGCAAAATCTGCAAGTTTATAAAAAAATACCGCTTGAATCTAACCCTGCTCATGCAGAAATGGTATTCGTTAAAAACAAATGTACGGAATTGACGTAAGCCACCGAGATGGTCAAGTGGTACTATCTCGGTGGCTTACGTCAATTCCATATGTTTTTCAATCGAAACATAATCGCTAACGAATGTCGAATGCATCTTGTCTAGCCCTACAGGGCCTATATTCAACAAATCAATATTGCTTTCGACGTGTTATCATCGTCAACGTTACAATAGCTCTTATAAATTTGAGAGTAATGGTGACTGAATTAATAGCAACACATACACACGTCAAAATATGAATGAAACCAGTAGAATAAGAGCGCAGTTTATCTGTTAAGAATTTCACCATCGCGTGACAGACCACACAATAAGTATGATTACAGAAGATAATATGGTGATTTGGGTTCCGTATTCAACAAGTAACTCTTATAGTTTCGCCATGTCCGTCTCTCCGAGGCTTATCTCACTCTTGGCACTACAAAACTGTAATTTAGCATAAGTTATACATTTAAATTACGCCGATTTTATTTTTCATTTTATCATCGAGTTAGTTGAAAAATATTGAAAAGGGAAGTGTAATTATGGCGTGTACCCCAAGCTAAAACCAAGACAGCCAAAAATACAAGACAAGCAATACAAATCTGAAAATATCTTAAATAAAAGCACATGTACGAAAATAAAAGGAAATAATCATGAATGCGGCTAAAGTGTTTAAATACCCTTTAGTTAAATTTAAGTAAGTTGTAACTTATTATTTTTAGAGATAGTTTTATTGTGTTTGCAGTAACGGCTTTAGAACAATACACTGAGCATGGCCCAACATGCTCTTGCCCAGTTTTTAAAGATAGATTACCTTATACCGTATTGAAATTGCCGCATCAACAAGTATTTCAAACATACAGCTAAACCAATCAACCAAGAACATTAATTAAATTTATAGCGCTAAGTAACTCCCTTGACTCCAGACCGCATAGACTCACAATGATGAAAGATCCATGTGGTTTCAGTCGTGTTCAACACATTCAATGCCAAAGGCTTAGATTTCCATTCAAAAAGGGCTTCAACCAGCAGGACTACAGTAGGGAATTTTAAAGGTATCTCCGAAGGTAGATCCAGGTATACCACAATGAATTGATTCAAGAACCCGGCCCCGAGATATGCAGGGAATTAATATTCATTACACCCTACTTGGGGCAGACTAGCTAGTGTTGAATAGTACACGTCTCAGGTACACAACTTTACTTACATGGATTTAGTTTAAGATTAAAGATAAAGTGACCCAGGGTTTGTATCTACAGGGGTAATTAATCTAAAAGAGGCCTTATACAAAAGCTGTACCGGCATCCTCGCATGTTTTCGATTTTCTTGTTTATAAATATGAAATTAAGTGAAATTTGTAATGTAATCTATCTAGACACAACAGTGAGCCCGAACAAGATCAAAGAAAAAGATGAGCGACACTGCACTGAGTTTTACAGTAACCCATTCAAACCCATATTTCACATCCTCATATTTTTTCACAGTGCAGCTAATTGTTTGCAGACTACTTAGGTTTATATAATCAGGTTTATGTAAAGTTATAATTTGTTTAAAACCGCTTATTTTGCACTGACGTTTCACACATCAGAAACACTGACTTAGAAAGAGCCTTGCACATGAAGACAGGTCTTACGGAACAAGAAAAAGAAAAATCCGAAAACTACAAATTCTCTTGATCTCAAAATAATTAAATTATGAACCCTTATGAAAGTGTATGTACAGTCAGCGTCAGAAGTAGCTAATCACTTTAGTACTTTATCGCATTAAAACAGTGTAAAGCGACAAAGTACAAAAGTTCGTATCTATTTTTGACGATGACTATACGTACCCACTCGTTTGAAACATGAAATAAGTGGCACTTAAGTTGTATGTGTTACTTGTTTAATTTAACAGAAGTATACTAAGTAGATTGATGTCGCCTACCTTCCAAAAAGTAGTGATATCCCGCAAAAACATAAATGTATAAAATGCCCAAGAGCAGTGATATCCAACTTTTAGTACATATCTTAGATTATATACATAAGTAGCAACCCGCCCTCGCTTCGCTCCGAGTTAAAGTATTATACATATAAACCTTCCTCTTGAATCACTCTATCTACTAAAAAAACCGCACTAAAATTCCGTTGCGTAGTTTTAAAGATCTAAGCATACCTATGGACAGACAGCGGTAAGCGACGTTGTTTCATACCATGAAGTGATTTAATTTCTACAGTGATCAAAAAGAAAGATATTTAAAAATACGAGTTCCGCGTTTTTAGCTTTTCTGATGATTCTCGTATGAGAAGAATTTGTAAAGTCCACCAAATTATTCACGCCAAAATAAACCTAATCATAATCTCCACACGATTCCAGCTTATTGCTTCTAGTTGTTTAATTTGCCTTGGGTCATGTTTATGGAGCTCCCGACATACCTGGCACACATAGAAAGTTTACCGCAACATAAACATAACTAATAACTATAGCCTTGTTTGCATATCCACATCAATACACTAATGCTTGTTTCCCATATTTAGAGCACGGATCTCTTTACTTTGGGTAAACATTTAATATTTTATCTGTATCTGACTAACGGCTGGCTGGGTTATTGACGAGAAAGACGTTCCTTAATTATTATTTATACCCACAGTTTGAAAAAGGAACGAGTTAACTGTGTTAGTGTCGTATTAACAAACTGATCTTGACTCTAATGCTCGTCTCAATATACGTCAAAGTAAAAGTCAAACTATGACTTTTACTTTAGACGTATCTTGAGACGAGTATTAGAGTCGAGATCAATTTCTAAATAAGACCCTTAGTATGGCGGTAATTGTGTTGAAACCCGAACTTAGTAATTGTCATTTTTAGTTTATGAAATATTAAGCTTTAAAGTGCTAATTTTTGTAAGTGTCAAGTGTCCCCCCCTTCCAACAAAAACTAAAAATACTAAAAATTAGAAAAAAAACATTAATGAAAGCGTATTTAACTAATTTAAACGGATAAGTATCACGACTAAGTAGACCTCATTGGTTCTTGAGATACAGGCAATTAAAGTGTTTATGCTTACCTACTAAAATCGTCTAAGACGGCACCAAATGACTTTAAATAGAAAATTAAAAACCGGGTAAGAGCATGTTGGACCGTCCAACATGCTCTTACCCGGTTTTTTATTACTTTATCACCTTGTAATGAAACTAGCTTTTAAAATTAATAAATATTTTGTGATTTAAAAGTATGATCTACTGCTGGTTTCTTGCGGCGTTTTATCCGAGGCGTTAGTAGATTAAATACCGACGTGTAAAGTAGCCCTTACGTGGCCAAAAAATGAATTTTAATGCCTCCACCAACCAACATGCACCCTACCAGTCAACATCATGGTCATGTTTTTACAAATAGCAAAGGCCTATATGAACAATAACATATGGTTACGTACGAGTGAACTAACCGTTGCTGTCTGATCCCCCAGCCCCGACCCGAGTCATGATCCGTCTTAAGGACCCCTCTAATAAACAGAGGTGCCGGCTAAATGGGAATTCCCGCCTCTGGCCAACGTTTGAATCCATTACAAGATAAACCGGGATCCGATGCCCTCAAGGTAATTAAATTTGGAATGCCGCTTAATGACTTTTGTTTTGGGAGTAAACTGATACGCAATAAAAACTATTTGAACATTTTTTTTTTTGACGTTGTTGACTACGCGATTATATTATCCGTAAAACGAGGCGAGTCGGATCATAAATCATCGGAATCATGCTATCTCTTTCGCACCTGCACTGCCTTATTGATAAAAATCGGCGACTCGTGGAAATTAGGTAGCAGTAGTGATGAGACACGTTTTTCAAGTGTCTTTTCAGATAAGATAACATAGCAAATTAATACCAAAAAAAAACTGAATACTCACTTTAATTACTGAGACTGCATCCAAAAGGTAATCAAAAGCTACAAATAGTATTATCAAAAACCAGGATATCATACAGTAAAAAATATTAATAACTTATAACAAAATAAAGAAGTTGAAATCAATGAGAACACCAACAAAAATACGCGGCAACATTACAGAAGAATGCTTTATTTACCCATCACGTCAGTCCAAGTCGGAAGATCATTTTCTTACACCAAGTGGATTTTCTCAAATAGAAGACGTAGAATAACTTTTAAGAAGTTAAAACAAATATTAATGGTCTATATGAATGTCATATATGTTCATATATTAAATGATTAAAAAGGTTTTTTTTTATTGGTTTCTGTTGTCCGCCTTATACTGAAAAACATTGTTACATCACTAGTCTGTCCGAAACAATAGTGCAATAGCAATAGTGACGTTTATTACCTGACTCGCCACTTGGTTTTGCGGATAGTTATAGCGTTATTGTTTTAATATACTATCTATTATCCGCGACTTCGCGTAGAAGTCGTTTATCGCTATTCGCGGTAAAATATACCATATGTCGTTCCTCGGGATTCGAGCTAACTCCACACCAAATTTCATTGAGATTGGTTTAGCGGTTTAGTTGTACAAGCGTATCAAACAGACTCTCCCACACTCTCTCTCTCTCTCTCTCTCGCAGATATCTGTTTGTTTGTTAAGCTTTCACGGGTAAACCGCTGAAAACGATTTAGATAGAATTTGGTATGGAGATAGTTTGCAGACCGGGAAACATAGAATGAAAAGAACACAAATATTTGTTCCTCACATTTAAATATTTCCTATGTAATAGGTTTCTTTAAACATGCGTTTAATTTGTCTTTGTCTGGCTCCCTTGAGGCCAGTTTGGGACAAAATTTATGTAGGACTATCAGTTTATTTATTACTTGAGCATCCTTTATTTTCATTACAAATAAAGAAGATTGAGTTTTATTTCATTTTATTGCTTATACCAACCAATTTGTTATTTCTAAACGAAACTCCGTAGGTCGTCAGATTCACCCAAGATGACTAAAAACAACACAAACACACGCGCGAATGCAAAGCCAAAGCGATTAACTTGGTCTTTCTTTACTCAATCCTGTAACGTCTAACAAAGTTAATTTTAAAAGAAGAAGGATACCTTTTTAATAAGTGACATGTTTGCACGGCGCAGTGTTGCCAGTGTTTAAAAATAGAAGCGCAGTAAAGCAAGCCAATTACAGTAGTCGGGTGGGCGGGTGTGAATCTCCTACCTAACTGAGAATAAATGGAGCGCACGCAGCCGACTCATTCAAACGCAGCTCAACCAACTTTTTACATTAAAAACCATGGAGTTTTGCTAACTTTTAAATTTAAGGTCATTATCGTGAGCCAAATTTAGTTCCCTAATACGCAGTGCGAGTCACCGTTGTAAGATACTTTTTTTTTATATCTCGATTTGTTTTCTTAAATTAAGGCAGAGAGACAAGCAAGGGAAGGCTAAGGACTTACTTTTCCTCAATTTTTTTTATTTATTTTTTAAAGTAACAAAAAACCGGCAAGAGCATGTTGGACCATGCTCAGTGTTGGGTTCCGAAGCCGTTAAGTATTACAAACATAAACTAACTAATTTTCTATGTAAAGTCAATTGGTGCCGTCTTAGATGATTTTAGTAGGTATAAACACCTTACTCGCCTGTATCTCAAGAACCAATGATGTCTACTTAGTCGTAATAGTTTTTCTTTTAAATTCGTTATATGCGCTTTCATTAAAGGTTTTTTTTTTCTGATTTTAGTATTTGTAGTTTTGGCTGTATAGGAGGGGGGACACTTGAGTCTAACATCTCACCTTGTTAATGAGCAACATTAACATTAACATTAAATCCGGAAAAAATGATTCAGTTTTTATTTGAAATTATTTCTCGTAACCAAGAGGAATTATTTTTAACGAAAATTGTATTTAATCAACGTCTGGATTAATAAGTAATATAGTAACAATATCCATTTCATTGTCAATCCAGCTTTTTTCGTAACCACTGGTATTGTGAGTGACCACCTGGCTGATTGAATATTATTAATAACCACTTGTACAACTTTTTTTTATCAAAGTAAATTGTAGCCGTAGCCCATATACAAAACTTCATATTCATATTTAAATCTTCATAAACATAGGACAAATTCATTAAACTCTAGCAACACTGACAGTTTAGGGACACATCCAGCTTAAGGCGAAGACAGACACAATACAAACTAAGCTGGCATACCAAGCTCGCAGGCATAGACAATGGCCCGTAATGGAAACAGCCAGCTCTATAATGACGCGATAGTGGCGGTATTAGACGCAAGACCTTACCTATTAGCACTAAGTATAAGGTAAGGTACGTAGCGTTAGTGGGTTATCGGGAGGGAAGTGGAAGCTTGGAGGATTATCTGCGAACCCGTAAGGTATTAGACAGAGTTAGGGACGTCCCTCATACAGCTATTACAAGTGTACAAAGTTTGTGGGTCATACCCACTCTTAAAAACAAAAGTTATCTCTCCAGTGGGGTTAGACTAGTTGCATTCGACAATTGTAAGCGATTATGTTTCGATAGTCAAATATATGAAATAGACGTAAGCCACCGAGATGGTCACGTGGTACTATCTCGGTGGCTTACGTCAATTCCATATATTTTTTAATCGAAACATAATCGCTAACGATTGTCGAATGCAACTTGTCTAGCCCCACTGTTGCAGCTTGTGTGCATATAAGTTATATTTTTATATAATAGGTCTATAGCAGTCCTGAAGGTGTTTTTGCGGGAATGGGCTTAGCCAGAAAATTAGGCCTTAAAAACGATAACTTTCGAAGTGTCCACAGGAGAGACGGTAACCTAAATCCGTGTATGACCCTTGTAGTGGTATAGTAGAGCTTATTTACAGCTAAAGATCTTGTAACGGAAGGTTACTTCATTCAAATAATTGAGCGGTATAAAATCAAAGCATTAAACATAAGTGTAAGTGTGTGTGTAGTGTGTGTGATTGAGTTAGCTCATTCTTTATTTCAATTTCTAATTTTTCATCATCTGAGATATAGGCGTGATTGAGTAACAAACATCCAATCTTTCGCATTTATAATATTATATATTGTATGTTTACACTCGTAGTAGTGAGTAAAGTAAGGTTATATTGTCATAAAAGATGGTGTTAAAAAGTATAAGGTCAATCCATGACGCCCTGTAAGGGCACATATTATATTGTGCCCTTACAAGGCGTCATGGATTGACTTTAAACTTTTTAACACCACTTATATCTACAAAAGGTAACTACAACAGAGCAACAAATTTTTCAAGATTAAATCCAAATTTTAAAATTTCACCTTAAAAATGGTCAATAGGCGAAAGGATGTCAAAGCAACTTAAATATAAATGCACATTAAACTTATAATTGAAGAGAGGAAAAGTTGAAACAATATTATGTTGTACTAAATAACTTTTAATGTAATTCGCAAATAATGTCAAAATAATTAATATTGAATAGAATTGTGTTAAAAATAGAAGTTAATTCGCTCACAGACAATATCCTCAATGGTTTTATGCAGCCGATGCAGAAATACCTTAAATTTTCTCACAGACGACGCTGCTGTGTGCTCTTCCCCGAAAATACACAGCTTTGTCAGGGAAATTTTCGGTAGAACTGCCCGTTCCAATTGCACTGAATTTTAACAGGAAATGACGCACGCCTTGGGGGTATCGTTACTTTGTTATTAAATAACAGAGGCGGTATTATGAGATAACGACAGCCTCGATGGGGTATCCGCATCTAGAGTTACATAATAAAATGCTTCTTCAAAACGTTCGTGGGGTAGTGCTGCTGATGTAAATAGCATCTTTGTTCTGCAGAAGAGGGCTATTCGTGCTGTCTACAAGATGGGCCAGAGAGATTCGCTTAGAGATAAGTTTAAAGAAATTAATATATTGACCATGCACAGTCAATACATTTATGAAAACATTACGTATGTTCATAAAAACATCGCTAAATTTAGAAAGAACTGTGACATACATAATGTTAATACCAGAAATAAATATAAGCTCGCAGTGCCCTTCACGCGGCTCCATAAAATAAAAAACTCTTTTATGGGTAATTGTATTAGGTTCTATAATAAGCTCCCAAGTAATGTTACTGAACTATCAGTAAATAAATTTAAGAGTTACGTTAAGCGTAAACTAATTTCTAAAGCATATTATAGTATTAAAGACTATATAAATGATAACAATGCTTGGGACTGAATTGCTTGTAATAAAATGTTTAGTCCTTACTACAAAAGGTTGCGAACGTCGAAAAAAAAAAGACATCCGACAGAGTTTCTTACAGGTTCTTCTCTGATCGGTCGCGATTTGAACCTGCAGTCAATTTAGGCTAAGTCGCTACTATGACGTTTCAAAAGAGTTTATTATTTGTAAACCTACTTGAATAAAGATTATTCTGATTCTGATTCTGAACGTCTACTACTCCGTGAGGAAGGTCCTTGACGAGTTGCTATCGAATTTGTTTGTTGTCTAATTAGATATTTTAAACTTATACTCGTACAGTGACATTAAGGTTTTTACTTGGTTTAAATTTAGGTTTTACGTCTAACTTGATAATCTATCTATCTATAATATAAAAATGAATCGCAAAATGTGTTGGTAAGCGCATAACTCAACAACGCCTGGACCAATTTTACCAATTCTTTTTTTTAAATGTTCGTTGAAGCCCAAGGATGGTTTTTACGGCGAGAAAAATTCGAATAATTTCCGGGAAAGTCAGAAATTTGCAGCGGGGCGAAGCCGCTGGCGGGCCGCTAGTTATATTTAAAAATGAATCTCTATTTCCCTTGGTCACGGCATCACGCATGAACAGCTGGACCGATTTCGCTAATTCTTTTTTTGCTGTGTTTGTTATTATCAGGACAAGGTTGTTATGGAAGAAAAAAAATGTAAAATCGTCCGGGAAAGTCAAAAATTTGCAGCGGGGCGAAGCCGCTGGCGGGCCGCTAGTCTATATAATAAAAATGAATCGCAAAATGTGTTGGTAAGCGCATAACTCAACAACGCCTGGACCAATTTTACCAATTCTTTTTTTTAAATGTTCGTCGAAGTCCAAGGATGGTTTTTACGGCGAGAAAAATTCGAATAATTTCCGGGAAAGTCAGAAATTTGCAGCGGGGCGAAGCCGCTGGCGGGCCGCTAGTTATATATAAAAATGAATCTCTATTTCCCTTGGTCACGGCATCACGCATGAACAGCTGGACCGATTTCGCTAATTCTTTTTTTGCTGTGTTTGTTATTATCAGGACAAGGTTGTTATGGAAGAAAAAAAATGTAAAATCGTCCGGGAAAGTCAAAAATTTGCAGCGGGGCAAAGCCGCTGACGGGTATGAAGACTAGCTCTTCAATATACTAGTAATTAGTACTTTAAATTAACTTATTAGCTTATAGCGTAACTTTTTATTAATTTTGACTAACATGACATGTATTTAATAGCATTCTTTACTTAATTAGGAGCCACATTCATTTTGAAATGCTTATACTATTACTATGAAGTTAGTCACCTTCTTTGGTATATAGCACATGAAACAAGAGTTACTTCACACCACCATCCACCACCACCATTACCACCACCACCATTATTTTCTATACAGGGTGTTAACACAACGGCATCAGAAAGCCTATTCTATACCGATCCAGAATATAGTTTTCAAGTGACCTATTTTTTGTAAAATTTCGGTCCGTACCGCCCCTTTTGTTACATCGAAGACTCTCGTACAAATATTTGCTCATAGCTATAATCAAACCCAGGTGATACAATTTTGATATACCGATGGGCTATTCAAAGTAGAACAGAGGTCCTGTTGCGGACTGATTAGTATGACAACTCGATCAGGGCTGTTTACTTGATCAGGTTCATCAGAGTTATTGATGGCGGACCGCGGAGCATCAATCACCGGCCGTCGGCGGTGTTGATAACCCTAACATTTTGTTATAATTGTGTGCTTTGCGGAATAATTAACGAATATTGGTATTTAATAAATACAAGTCTAAAAAATATATTCTAAAACCAGCCTGCATGTGTATTGGCATCTATATAAATCAGAGGAAAACGATCCGAGAGAACGACAGAAATTGACCTAGTTTTAAATTCAGCTCATGGCTTGTACCACTTTAGATAACGATAAACATACTTATTTAGAAAAATACTTAGATAATAATCAAGACTCAGAAACTAATACTAACGCTCTTCACACAAATATTTGCACATATCGAGAACGAACCAAGGACTGCCAGCTTCGTGTTGACAAGGCCACTACAAACTCAAATCTATGATTATGTTTTTTGCCATTTTGGCATTTTTTTGACAAACATATACCATTTAAAAAATTGTAACAAGCATAGTATGAAAGATAAGTATTATGTTTATTCGTTTTTATTAAGCGACAAGTAATTGAACGTAGACTGATAAATATATCAATCAATCAATATCTTAGCCTGGTTGTGCAAAATGTGGTTACAGGATTTTTAGAGTTGTTGGTATTTCTGTAGCTCTGCCTACCCCACTCTGGGAATGAAGGAGTGATGTTATGTATGAAAATGAATTATTTTTTTTCAATCATAAGAAACGCAATCGCATACCTTCATTTTGTTAGTAGATGAATTGAGTCAAAGTATTCGAAAGTGGGGATAACAAATTTAATAATCTTCATCAATGGGCTGACTAGGACACAAATCCTCACTGAAAGAAGCTGGTCTCCATTTAACAACAGTTTTCTGTTAAAGTGTGGACGGGAATGATTGCCAGAACTTTGATCGGGCCTCATAAATGAGTCTGGGCCTCAAACACAGTAAACTGTTTGATAATTTAAACGGAGCCAATTATCTTCAGTTTTAACCAAAACATATTCCCTACCTTCTAGAGGAAGCCGGGGTACCGCTAGGAATGGAAAGAGAAATCATCTGAGCGAAATGATTGGACACATTTGAGCAAATTTGAGTTTGGCTTTGAGAGAATACCTCAACAACTGAGTGCTGGATTGGTAGAGATGGGCCCATTCTTTGGCCCGCCCGTTCTCCTGACTTAATTCCTTTGGATTTTTACGTTTGGGGACGGGCCAAAGATCTTGTGTATGCATGCATCAGAAATTGAAACAAAAGCGAAGTTAATTACAAGAATTCGCAAAGCTTTTGTCATTATGAGGGTAGAGATGAAACTCAAAATAACTAGAAAAAAGGCTTCGTTCCAGTATAGGAAATCACGATTACAATTTTAAAATGTTACTTAAGTTTTCTTTGTTTTTGTAACTAATGTTTGTGTAGTTTTATTACGAGTGCTCACTAAGTTTGGTTTTTAGTCCTTAACTCACGGATTTGGCAAGCAAGCGATTTGAATGAATACCTTATGAGAAGGAGCAATAAACAGGCATGGTTTAAAAGTGTTTGAATATTTTGAAGAGTTTTTTTATGGCACAGAAAAATTACTGATCTAACCTGAGGCCTTTTTAAATTTTTCGAATGCGTCTTTTTGTTTTTATGACAACAAAAAAGTTTAAAACTTGTTTTATTTGGTCCGATAGACATTAAACTATCCAATATATTATTTTGTTTACAAGGTACAGTTTATTGGGACAATAACTTTTAACATGTAACTATCAAATTCTGGGTATTTTTTGTAACAAAAATCAATAAAAAACCGGCCAAGTGCGAGTCGGACTCGCGCACGAAGGGTTCCGTACCATTAACTATAAAAACGGAAGCCCCCTTAAATATTAATTTTATTCTGTTTTTAGTATTTGTTTGTTATAGCAACAACAGAAATACATCATTTGTGAAATTTTTAACTGTCTAGCTATCACGGTTCATGAGATACAGCCTGGTGACAGACGGACAAACAGACGAACGGACGGACAGCGGAGTAATACGGTTCCCGTTTTGCCCTTTCGGTACAGAACCGTAAAAACTACCAAATCTCGTCTAACACATAAGTATATGGCTACAAATAAAGTAGAATATGTAGAAGCCCTGTAAACATTTTCACGTCATGAGATAAAATTGTCAATTCTGGCAAATTTACATCCTTACGCCATATCAACCAAAGCCTCTTTCGGTAAATTACACCAAGCAACCATTAGCTGAATCTGCTAACTCTTGAAAATGGCCTAACCGACGTCGAAAGCCCCGCACTCTTTGTACCCCAAGCCCAATGAGCTCGATGTAAGTAAAGATTAAAATCCCTTATCTCGACGATAAGCGAGACACGTAATACCTTGACAACTGAAAAGTTACAAAGTAAAAAAGGCTTGGGGGAAGATCGCGAGGCTCAATTACACGGGGTCACGTGGGAAATCCGCGGAATCACGGAAACACAGAAATGTTGCCGACGGGAGTATTCTGCTGGTGTCAAATGAGAATCGCTCCCGAAACGTCTTTCGCGCGACTGGGGAACTTTTCCTAATATACTTACCTAAACCTTTGCCCGCGACTACGTCGGCGTAGATCTTGGAGTAAAAAAAAAACAAAATAACCCGGATTCTATGTTTTAATCTAGGATTATGTTATCTCATCCCAATCCCTCCAGTCATTGAATCGTAATTTAAAAATAAACTACGAAAGATCCTTACAACGATCAATTATAATATTAATCGAATAATTTATTTCTGAATAAGGTCTGAGTAGGTAGGTACATAATGTTATAAATCACTACATAGTATAAAACAAAGTCACTTTTTCTGTCCCTATATCCCTATGTATGCTTAAATCTTTAAAACTACGCAACGAATTTTGATGCGTTTTTTTCAATAGATAGAGTGATTGAAGAGGAAGGTTTATAATGTATAATAGTTTAATCCGGAGTGAAGCGAGGGCGGGTCGCTAGTACTCTATAAATTATTATGGGACTTGAGACAAAACCCCAACTTCCTCAATAATTGCTCTGCAGTGTTCGCATTATTGTGTTCTAATTACTAGCATAGAGGCGTTGCACCTTAGTCCTCATAGTTGGTATTTCAAGTCTTAGGGTTGCAGTCTTGAGAATTCAAATGGGTTTAAGATCTCACTTGCACCAGGCATGATTGCTCGAGTGCCTTCTCCTTGCCATCAAAAAAATAATATTGTTAAATAAAAAATGTTTTAACATATTTTATAAAGTTTCAATCATAAACCCGCGGCGCCTTCCACCGTACATTACCTATGTATAAAAGATAAGTCATATTTCTCTGTGAACGATATTGGTATCGGTTTATGCATCAGAATAGTCATCTCGTACGCAGAAGCGATCTAAAGAAACGTTAATAACGAATACAATTGTAAGCAATCGTGTTCTTTACATGGAAATTCCGGGTCGTCGAGAATGCGTCGAGTTCACGCAGGATACGATTGAATTAGAACGAAAGCTAACGTTTAAGCGGTGGCAAGAATGTTGAGAACGCCGCGTTTTCTCGGTGAATAACTGATTTCATATACTAATAATGGTAGGATATTTTTTCGACGTCTTTCGCGTCGAACTCGGGTAGTGTTATTACGAATATGTTGAAATAAAAAAAAACCTCTACAGTGGGTTACGTCACACAAGTAAACCATCATTCCTCAAGCTTCAATCAATTCCACCCGCCAAGCAACAGTGTTCGCATTGTTGTGTTCCGGTGTGGGGATAAGACAACCGATGGAATTACTAGCATAGAGGCATTCCATCTTAGTCCTCGGGGTTAGCAACGCATTTGAGGTCTTAGGATTGTAGTCTTAGAATTCAAATGTCTATGGGTCTCAGATTCCACTTACCATTAGGTGGCCTGAGTGCTCGAGTGCACTTAAACTGGTGACATTTAAAAAACTGGTGATGCAATGGTTACGTGAAAATTGTTTTTTTATAATGTGCGCGAGTTAATTGATAAGTAGTTAAAGTTTATTGGCTTAAGTAATAAAATAAATGACAACATAATTAAAATTAATGCACTTTATAAGTTGGCGTTCTTATGGCTGTATAACTTTAAGGCCTTTAAGTAAACCCATAAATAACAAATAAATAACCGGCCAAGTGCATGTCGGACAACGCACAGTGAAGGGTTCCGTGGCTGGGATGAACGTTCATGGTTAAAATTCACTTTTTTTTTTATTAAAATCTCAAAAACTACACAGCGTATCGTGTTCAAAACAATTTTGGTTGGAAGTATTTCGTATGTTCTACTACTGTATTTTTTATTAGAATGTGCTATTTAACAGTTCAAAAGCTACGCACCCGGACAGAATTTTTACGACTTTAGAAGCGTATATCTCGCCAACTGTTCACTTACGTAAAAAAGTCACTTAAAAACCTCCGTATCATTTTGGAAGCCCTATCTAAAAATACCCCACACGCTGATGTAACTAAAAAAAAATTTTTTCGTCCCCTAGTTACATGTATGGAGTGCCACCCCTAAATATATATTTTTTTCAATTTTACTACATCATTGTATAGCGGTTCATAGAATACATCTATCCTCCAAATTTCATTTATATAGTGCCAATAGGCTCTGATTAAAATGGCTGTGACATACAGACGGACAGACGGACGGACGGACAGACAGACGGACAGACGGACAGACGGACAGACGGACATGACGAAATTATAAGGGTTCCGTTTTTGCCGTTCGGATCCGGAACCCTAATAAAACGATTATTTCATTTAATTTTTCAAAGGATAGGGTTGAACCGTTACCTTATTTACTTAGAGGGTGAAATTCTATTATTTAAACGCATTTCAAAAACATTTGTTAGTTTTTATGATTGCGCTAGTTTATAGCTTTTTTGATATAGAGATTTAGTGTGGTAGGGTAACGTAAGTAATGTTAAATATGTAAGTAATCAACTAATTGGTTTTTTGTGCTTAAATTTTCAGTTTTTATTTATTTATTTATTAAGGATTTCCAACAAATAATACATCTTACTAATGCTTAAATCTAGGTAATTTACAATCTAGGTCGATGCTTATCCAATATATATATATATATATATACATATACACACACCAACTATGCTTTAACTATGACTAAAGTATTTTTTTTTTTTATGTTAAGGAGAAGGCACACAAGCACTCAGGCCACCTGATGGTAAGTGGAATCTGAGACCTCAAATGCGTTGCCAACCCTGAGGACTAAGATGGAATGCCTCTATGCTAGTAATTTCACCGGTTGTCTTATCCCCACACCGGAACACAACAATGCGAACATTGTGAAGTGTGATCAACTGATTACCGCAAGTGATGACACACTATATAAGTTTGAAAGTTTAAAATGTTTTTTTTATATTTTATCTATCTAATTTGATGGCCAGCTCGCCACATCCAGGGAGCTAATATATTTAAACACTTTTCTTTTATATACTTTGAGACTGTCATGGAACATATCAGCTCCCACGGAGTTCGGGAGATAGTTATACAATTTGATCATTCTCGCCAGAGCAGAGTTATGGCCTAAGTTAGTTTTAGTAAATCTGTCCTTGAACAGCTTATAGACACCGGGACGAGGCAATCTCGTAGGCACAGCTATATTTACCTTACTTAACAGTTCCGGGCAATCCAAACCCTTGAAATTAACTAATTTGTAAAGAAACACTAGGTCTAGTGCTTTTCTTCTGCTACTGAGCGAGATGAATTTAATGAACTTAAGTCGTCCGTGATATGAGTGGAGTTTGTGACTATTGCGAGATGCTAACGATAAGTGAGTTAAAAAGCGTCTTTTTCAATGCAGAATAATTTTTAACAGATGACAGGTTCGAAATCTCTTCTAGTTCTTAAGTTTATAAACATATTTTAAATTTTTGAAGTTATTTCAATGGTTTCCATTGAAATAACTTGTATGTCTACACTTTTGCACCTTATTAGGTGTAAAAGTGTATACATCCTATTTGACAACTCGACTGTACAATTCATTTCGGTATTACTATTATTTACGTAGTACTTACTTACTGGCCAGAACTAACATCATCCAAGGATTGTCTCCAAGCGAAGTCTGCGCCATATCCCATTTCAAATATGACTTTCTCATTACGACGAATACTAGTAATGAAATCCCGTACGGCACCATTAACCGCCGCACCACCACCGCTGCCACTATTGCAATTCGTAGCTAGATCGTTTCTTATATCAGAAATGATTTCGAGAAACAGGAATATAAATCCGTCTTCCTTATTGTATTTACATTATACAAAGAAATATCGGTATTCTACCAACACTCGGTTTCTATCGCATTTATGAATGTTTGAACTTGATTGCAAAAGAAAATCATAAATTTAAATGCGTGAGAACACATAAGAATCCTTATAATTCACGAGTGAAAATCCGTTTTCAATCACTTTTTTAAATAAGTTAATTTATTGTAATAGTATGTATCTAGTCTAGTTACGAGGAAAGACCCTTAATTTTAGGAGCTTAGCTTAAGACGGAACAATTTTATATTTTAATAGTCCCATTCTCAACGGGATCTAACTTAAGTGCTAAACTTAATTGGTTGCCTAATATCGCCATTTAGAAGTCTTTACATTTTTAACAGATTTATAAACAGAAGGAGGATCTTCATTTGTCAGTTTTTTTGTGTTACTCGATTTCTCCGCCAATTGTCAATTGATTTTAATGTTTTTTTAGGAGTAGTCCCCACCATTTGAATTATAGTGATCTGGCATATCAACATCTTGCGTCTATTTTGTGACATTATGCCAGGTCTTTTAATAATATTACATTCAGTCAGTTCATTATTATAATTAAACGGCACTTTTATTTCAATTTAAAGAAAAGAAATAAAGAAAGATAAACATTTATTCACAACAATAAAACATAGAAAATAAAACTACATTTAAAAAAAGGAAAAAAAAGATGACATTTAGTTGCGAAAACTTTCCCAACTCAACATGTGCTGGCTGTGAAACCAACGCTGGTCTTCCGTTGGGACCGCTCGGTGTAAACGGTGAAGGTGACAGAGACATTACGGTACAACTATATTATTCAAAACAAATAATGATTATAAATAAAAGTAACAATAACATATACAAACGCGTACACACGTATATCGGAATAGACAGCGCCCAGATGGCAACAAGACAAACTAATCGAATTGAAGAAATTGGCTGTAGAACCGACGGACATTAAAAAGTAATGAGGTAAAACATAATTTCTTGCTATGGCATGGCATTTGAAAACTTGCTAATTAAACATTGTGACGGATAGTTATAGAAAAAGATTTAAAACAATACTGTGGTGTTCCTTTTTCTACAAAACTTAAGTGAACACCATAAAACAAGTTTTAATAACCCAACCGCTGTTTGGATAATGTCGTCAAAATAACATGATATAGGTTTCAATTCGGTTGATCCTTTGACTTCTCTCTTAAAACTATACCCTACCCTAGCACAGTAGTTTAGTTGCCATGTGATTAAGCAAACCAGTTACCCGAACAATAATTTGGTCATAAACAGATTTAGGTTAGCGTCTTTCCTGTGGACACGCTAGAAGTTAACGTTTTTAAGGCCTAATTTTCTGGCTAACCCCATTTTCGTATAAACAGCGTCAGGACTGTTTTAGACCTATCATATAAAAATAAAACTTACATGCACACAAGCTTTTAACTATTGACCACAGGAAAGACAACTTTTGTTTTTAAGAGCGTGTATGACCCAATTGGACTTAAGTTTATCACCCAAAACAACTGAATATCGCCGAGACGAATGTTAAATTGATAGTTTGAGAGCAGTCTCCGGTCATGTGTATACTTGTTGCAATCGCCTGCGGGCTCCAATTCCGTCCTTAATACCAGACTTACTGCCTGCTGCACTCTGCCTTCCAATTTATTTCCAACCAGTCAATTGACGTGGGGGACTCCAGCACGGCAGTCTTTGTCTTTTATTGGAAATACGGAGGTTTAAAGTCACTTATTTTGAGGATCGATTCAGTTTTGAGGTAGTGGTTTTAATTATATGGTCAATACGTCAAATAGGCCGACGCTATACTTCGGTCGATGTAACACCTGTATTTTCAGAGGCATTTTTGCTACCCTCATTGACGACACGTTGGTCTAGTTGGTTGTGGCCCTGCCTTCGAAGCTAGCGGTCCCGGGTTTTAATCCCGGTAAGGGTAGATATTTGTGTGATGAGCACGAGTATTGTTCCTGAGTCATGGATGTTTTCTATGTATTTAAGTATATATTTCTGTCTGTTACCCATAGCACAAGCTAAGAGCTTAGTTTGGGACTAGGTCAATATTTGTGTGCCATTGTTCCATGATATTTCTTTACCTATTTATAATATTTTCAGTCATTATCAAATGTTCTTGCTTACTTTCTAGACCAGTTTACTTTCTTTAGGTTTCAAGCTTGCATATCATTTGGAAGGGTTAAACCATTAACCGGGTCCCTAAGGACTCCTAAGGTACACTTCAACCCTAACGTCCTTTAAACGTAAAGACGTCTCCTTGCAAAGGTTCTGCTGAATTTTTAAGGGCCAAAGCGCCTTACTTATTAGAAATGCCGTAAAGTTCATTCTGGTTGAGATCATTTCTAACTGTATGTACTCCACGATATTTTATTTAGTAGCCCTTTACTTTTTTTATCAGGGACTAAAATTCGGTAAATTTAATTTACCCAGCCTGAAATTATTTCCACGAAAAATACCTTGTATTGATTTCTTGAAAAAGGGTGTAACCATTTTATTAAAATGACCGAATTATTTCTTCCAGACTTAAAATCTTACTGCAAAATGGCATCTTCGGGACTAGTTTTCAACAACAACAACAACATCAATGTGACTGAAGTCTGTATTACTCGTACGTCAAATACAAAAATGCGTCAATTACACGCCAAATACGCATTAAAAGTAATGCAAAATTTAACTTAATCCATGCGAAATAATGTCTCTTTTTAACTGTACCTGTGACAACTAGAAGTGTCAGTGGCGTTGTAGGCACGACAGCTCATGACTACTTTAGGCGTCGTTGGCGTTCAAAGGGTTAAGAGACTCCTTTTATATGTACGGCAATTCGTATTTTCCTAGTGTGCAGACAGTGACAAATCGCCGGTCTGTGACGATCCTAACGAGTGTAAACAGCTGAAGAGATGCTCTTCTAAGCTCAAGTGTTCGAGAGGTGAGTTCAGCTCAAATATTTACAAGCCAAGGGAAAAGACTTAATTGCTTTGTGTACACTGAACCTCCTGAAATATAAATACAAATATCCCCCCAGGGTTACACAGTGCCAACTTTATTCAAATATTATTTTCCATTTCGCTGTCTACGAATTGGAGACTGTATTTATTTTCTCGCACTCGAATTTACCGTAAGTGGCTTTGTAAAATTTCGAGAGATTAAATGCGAATTAATTCGTTGGAATTCATTGTCAAAATAGAATTAAATATTCGAATGTTCTATCGCAAGTTTTGTTTCCCAGTTGTTTCATCTGTCGGAAAATTCATAAATTAGAAAATAATTACTTATACTTATTGAAATGTTTGTAACGACATACCTAGAGAACCTATAGGATAGCTTAGGTTGGTTTTATAACAATGTAGGGAAGTTTAAAAGTTAGAAAAAAAGATTCTCTAATTAAAGAAAATTCGGACAAATGAAACATTTGGTAGCTAAAATTCGACCCAAAATGTATTTTTTAATTTAAATAACTTCTTCAGGATTATTACATGCTAAAATTGTTAAAATTTATTCATTAGACTAAAATATAATAATTTTATTTATTGTTATATTTTAGTCTAATGAATAAATAATATTTTATCCTCGCAATGGGTAACTGTTGGTACAGATGTTTCTATGGAGGGAATAGGCACACGAGCACTCAGGCCACCTAATGTTAAGGGGAATCTGAGACCCATACACGTTTGTACTCTCAAAACAATAATCCTGAGACCTCCCTGAAGACTAAGATGCCTCTATGCTAGTAATTTCACCGGTTGTCTTATCGCCACACCGGAACACAACAATGCGGACGCTGCTGCTTGGAGGTAGGTAGGTTAATGGATAAGATGGTGGTAGCGATCCGGACGGATCCTGCATAGGGTTCTACCACCACGTAAATAACAATACTTAGTTTACAATTAAAAATACTTACTTGTTTACAAAGAAGTTTAAGTAAATGTACTATTTATTATTGTGGAATATGTTATCTAAAGATAATTAGGCCGTCTCAGGCTGTAAATTCCTTAAAAACTGGATTTAAGAACTTCTTGTTCTTAAAACTTTTTCCTGCTTATTTTGTAGGTACATTTATTCGTATTTATAGCAATTTCTATTTGGGTATAATATACCGTTATTCCTTTGCTATTGGTTGTCATTATTTATTTCTGCATCGCTCAACTGGAAGAGATCCCTCAAAATGATAAGTACCTACGCCTTTGTACATCCCTGCTATATTTTTGACTATTTTATAATTGGTATCTCTTTTGTTTGTACAATAAGGTGTTTACATACATACATATATTGGTTTTAATCTGTCATATAACTATCTTATTGGCTTTAAAGTTATTATGTAATGTTCAAGTAGAATAAAACTCTTCTGCGATCATATACCTCGTCATCCTGTTGAATGTATCAGATTTCTCAACGCCAATTCACTTCTCAGCTCTCCAATAAAGCCTACTGTATTATTAAAAACTATTCGAGAAATGTTTTCATTCGTTGCCAGAGCGATATACCCTGGGGCTTCGAGCCTGGACTGACAGCCCTACCTATAGACATCGTTGGGAAAGGTATTTTACGTAGGTAATAAATGAATTGGTTAAGGATACTAAATGGCCGTAGATGGTATCAGGAACAAAAGAATTCAAAAGATAAATATAACGAGATAAACCTTGACTGTCCAAGAAGAGAAAGCTAAGATAGTTTCCTCGATTACTTACCATCGGGTGGCGTATATTTTACCACCAAAAACGCAATAAATAACTTCATTTAAAATTGTAGGCACCTAATAGGTTAGTCCAACTGAAGTCAGCGACCACAATATTTTCACCAAAAAAGCCGACTTCAGTTGGACTAACCTATTAGGTAAGTGGCTACAATTTTAAAAATAGTTATTTTGTGCGTTTTTAAAGGCGGTTTTTTGTTTTTTAAAACATTTATTTTATTATATAGTTTTTAGTGATCAGATCATAATACGCTGATCCGTAGTCCCACTTACTAGTTGATATGAAACTTTAAGTTTAGCAAGCAAGCAACGCCGCCGGAAAGTCATAGTCATATTTCAACAAGTAAATATTTTCGTTGTAGTCGCTCAACTATCTTAATCGAGATATCTTATCGCCACCCTTGAAAGTACCGTTGAGTAGTTCCGATGGCTATCTGTGGTCTTCATCATCAGTTCCACTTCCCCAAGTGATACTTTCTGAATGATTTGCTAGACTTGTTACTAAAAATACTAAACTCGCTATATGTTTGCCTACATTATTTGAGGAGTTCTCTCGATTCCTCACTGATTCCCTAATCAGATTCAGATTTGGTGACAATGGGACCACCTCAGAAGTACATATATTCTATCAAACCAAAAAAAATATTTCAAAATCGGTCCACAATTGACGCAGTAATCAATGAACATACATAAAAAAAAACATACAATGGAACGTATAACCTCCTCCTTTTTTGATGACAGTATAAATTAGTTGTTTCCCGCGACTCCGTCCACGTAGAAGTCGTTTATCTCTATTCTTTCAGGAACCTATATCTTCATACCTAATTTTATCCGTGAAAGCGTAACAAACAGACAGACAGGCAGACAGACCGATAGAATGACCAACAGACAGATAGATTGACAGAGTTACTTTCACATTCATAATATTAGCATAGACTTCGATTAGTTACTTTAGTTTAGCTTAGTTTTTGCGCGTGACTCCGTCCGCGTTGAAGTCGTTTATGACTATTCCCTCAGAAACTGTCCTTTTTCGGGATATACTTACTCTATGTACTATTCTTGAGTATAATCTATCTCTGCGCCAAATTTCATCTAGATAAGTTCAGCCGTTCTGGCGTGATTGAGTAACAAACATCCATCCATCCAAACTTTCACATTTAAATATAATATTAGTAGAATAAAATGATGATTACTTTTGTACTTTACCTCCGCTTACTATATGTTTTATGACTGTTCAAACATGGCGTTAAAATAATTTACGAAGTAAAATCACAAATACATTACCGAGAAACACAATTAAGGCTTGTACGCGATAACAGCGACTCCCACACGAAGCCGAGCCTGTCTCGTGGGAATCAGAACAAACATGAGAGCGAAAACAAATTACAAAACATGTATAAAACACGATTACTATCACTTAAGTTTTCTTATATTTGGAAACTACATACTTACATGTAGATGAAAAACTAAAGTAAAACCTGTTGTATGTTATTATGTACATTTTATTATGTACAAAAGTAATACATCAAAATTTCAGATATGGAACTTAAGTTTTTCACCTATATTAGTAAGAAGGCGACAAAGATCCCTTAAAGGGATAAGTTCGCCTTTGTACATTATTTTCTGGTATCTTCATTGTATTTTTTTTCTGTTTTATTTTGTATAATAAAGTGTTTACATACATACATACATACAAAGTACGATGTTGTAGTCGAAGCATTTTATGCTCTATTTGTAACAACATAAAGTTTAAAATGCTTATGCTATTACTATGCAGTTATCCGCCTTCTTTAGTATTACAGCATAGTGCAACGGCCGCATTCAGAGTCGATGTAAATGACGATGTTTCATACAAAAGTTTGAAAATGGAAGGAGACAAAATTAAATGTCTCGGCGTACGGCACTAAGTTGATTCCTAGTCAACTACCTGTTTCGGACACTATTCTACATAATCTCGAACTGGTCAATCAATTTATACATTATGCAGATTATGCTGTTGTCAAATTAAGTCATTAGCAGTTATGTTCGCACGTCTATTGTGACCGATTGCTACCAAATCTAAAATTGGATTGGATTGGAAGTTGGTTCCTAAATCACCGTCACCGTCACGTTATCAATTATCAAAGTTGTAAACGTATTGCTTGAACAAAACTACATACTTATGTAGTTTTGTTCAAGCAATACTGAAAAGTGACTAAACCCTCTAGAGGGTTTAGTCACTTTTCAGTACTTTGAAGGACAATTTTTAACAATAGGTTGATTTTGGGCAGCTAATAAAAATAGACTACTTTCTAACATAACATATCAAAATAAATCAAATCGGAACAGGAGCCCTAGCCGAGATGCAAACGCTCGTAACGTTTTTCTTTTCTATCGCTCAAAATGCATGGGATGATATCCTCGTGCGTTTCGATAAACCACGTGGTCGACTGTCATCCCATACATTTTGAGCGATACAAAAGAAAAACGTTAGGAGCGTTTGCATCTTGGCTAGGGCCCCTGAATTTTCTGTAACTTCGCCGGCTTCTAAAGTTTGTAAAACTTCTTCAGGACTCGAAAGCGATGTTTTAAATGCTAAAACTAATTCCCGAGATTAAAAATTACCACTTAAAACAACTCCGCGATTGACTCCCGAGTTAACGAACTTCGCCATGTTTTCAGTTTTAGTTTCTGTTTGACTTCTAAATTAATGTGAACCGGTTTCCAACTTAAAAGAAAAATAAAGCCCGTCCCCGCAAAGTTTAAGCTGAGCTTAACTTCCTAACCAACTTTAGCAGGATCTATAATTTAAAAATGACTTGTAAGTGGTTTCTTAGTTATGGTAAATGTTTGCTAATAACTAAATAATTACTTGATTATTAAATGGAACCGACGATTAAGGTTATGTTGACACTTCATGACACTAAGTAAAGGGTGATGGCCAATTTTGTATGGACCCCGTCCCCCCCCCTCCAACAGTAACGGGCTGCAGGTCTATATGTTCATTAAGACCCAATAAAAGACAAAATACTTATCTTCGTAGCAAAATCAATGGGAATTTTTTAATGAAAACAAAGGGCCAGGCAAGGCAAATCATCTACATACGTGTTCATTTTCAAACAAATTCCATAGTTCCATACGATAAGATTATGATTTTTCAAGAAAACCCCATACATATGGTGATCGTCGCCATAGAAAAAATACATCATATTGCCAAGATCTATAAACTGGCACATGTTTCATCACTGTTGGTGGGTGGGGACATTTTTACTGTTCGTCCTTTGTTACTTATGAAGACAACTCTCCTTACACCCTTCACTGTTTAGTACCGGCTGATAAGCATCGCTTTCCCGAAGACGACAACTTAACAGATCGATCAAAATCGATAGAGACTTCTTTAAGAACATGATTATTTACAAATATATATAATTCAAATAATAAATAAATAAATCACAGGACAATCTCACACAAATTGGCCTAGTCCCAAACTAAGCTCTAGGCTTGTACTATGGGTACTAGACAACGCTAAACTTACTTATTAGTACTCGTATAGGAAGAATATAATTTCTCCAATCGTGTTATTCTTAAAAAGTATTCCTTATTAAACAAAATTTAACTAAGATTGTTATTACAAAGAATGATAGATTAGTTTTTTGTCTATGTGCAGTTAGCGTTCAACAGTCTAAGTATGCACCCTCATTCCCTTGTAAACATTCGAGCACATCCAATGCTTCAATTAAAATCTCGCTCACTACGCTCATAAAGCACTTTACGACTGATGGAATTCCATAGGTCTTGTTAAGTGTTACCAATCATCAATTAGCGTCTGTAATCTCTTAAGTCTTAAAAAACCAAATAAGATTTCCACCGCCATCTTGCCTAAACGTATCCAAATTAAAGACTATTTTCTCAACCCAAGTTCTTATTAAGCAAGTGCCCGAACAATTCCTTCGTTTTGAATCGCTAATGCCCTCTCTCTTACAGCTTTTTATCTGTTTTCTTTATACCGTTATTCACCGAGAAATGAAGGAATTGATTACTTAATCCAATACTGGGGCTTCTTTGGTCGCCTTGATTATTCCATTCCATTTGTCCAACTACCTACTTTGCCGAAAGCCCGGCCAACGATTATTTCCCCGCGATGTAAATATAAGGATGTTTTTGGAGGAAAATGAACAGTTTGCCAGAACAAAGGGAGGCAAACTGGCCGTGTTTGTGTTTACACGAGTCTTTTTATTAAGTTGTAAATGTTAATGGAGTATATGTTTTTTTAAGGGAAGAACTCAATTTTTTAGGAAGAATTCAAGGGTCACGTGAATTTAATAAAAATCGTTCTAATTCACGTTACACTGTTGTAATAGGCATGGTAAGCCTAGTTGGTACGTTGGTTCCAAACTATAAGCTCTAGGCTTGATGAACGATAAACTTAACTTTAGAGAAATAACATACTTATAACACGAAAACATAGATGATTCAGGATTACCAACTAGCCTAGGCGCAACGTCAACCAGGTTAACAATAATTCGAGAAATTTCGTGGATTGAAATTGAAAACACCATTTTAAGTTTAAAATTCACAGAAATAAGACATATCAAGTCTCATATGATCATAAAAGATTTGATACTCCACATTTAACTGACGCACTCAAAGTTTAATTCTTTACTTAACCCAGATTCAATTTACGCAAGTGTCAAAGCGGAGCAACGCGCTCGAAACCTGTTAAAATGTAATTAGCTAATTTGTTGGCGACGACATATGTTCAGACGTCTTTACGGGATGTATTTTACCGCAAATTTGGGGAGAATTCGGCTATTATAAACGTATTTTTGCTGTTTCACATTATTGAACGAAAGTCAACCGAAAGGTTTTGTTACGGACGAATCGCTCGCTTTCGTTTTTACGCTAATAGAATCTTGTTAGATTCGAATTAGCGTATTGCGTAACTATTTCATAAGATTTTTGTCTAGTTTGTAATGTTTTATGGAATGTGAACCTTTTATTTTATTGCCGCTCGTCCCCATAACCTATAACGACCATGTTTGTTTTATTGTGATCCCCGAGGTACCCGGCCTCATATCTAACCTTGGTCCTGAAGGTCGGGTACTCTCCGAAAGCATGGGAGGGTTCCAATCAGGAATAAACTGGGATTGGGCCCTCCCGAAGCTACTGAATGTCCTACCACCGGGAAAGTAAGAATGTTACAGTGGTAGGACATATACATATAGACGGGCGGCAACCTAAGCTTTAATATGCACTCTTTCATAGAGAAATCGATAGGCAGGTTCTAGAAAGAGAAATTAAAGTTGTATAATTCATAGAGGATCTCGAACACAAAAATGAGCGAATTGGTGCCGTGTGCAAACGGCTCACTTTACGGTAAAGCCTGGGGGTATATATACCGGAACACACCCTCAGTCATTGTAGCCCATCCGATCAGAGCCGGAGTCCCGCAGGGCTCTGTTCTCTCCCCAATTCTCTTTTCGTTGTTCACAAACGATATACCTAGAGTTCCGCATGTTCATTATGCACTTTTTGCTGATGACACCGCCATCTATACGACTTCTATCCGCCCCTCGGTTCTACACGGTCGCCTCCAGGACGCCATCAACGAGTTAGGTCGTTGGTTTAGGCTCTGGAGGATCGAAGTGAATCCGGAGAAAAGCGCCGCTGTGCTTTTTTGCCGGAAACTCAGTCTCAGTTGGTTAGGTCCCTCCTACAATTCTATTCGACTCTACGATAGCCCCATTCCGTGGGCTAACGAGGTCAAATATCTAGGGGTCACCCTAGATCGTCGATTGCTTTTCCGGCCACACATTAGGCGTGTCCGGAATCGCGCGGCCTTCATTCTAGGCCGTCTCTATCCGTTGTTGAACAAACGCAGTAAGCTGTCGCTTAGAAATAAGATGACAATTTACAAGACGTGCGTTCGCCCCATACTAACTTACGCTAGTGTGGTCTTCGCTCATGCGAACTCGACTGCTCTGTACCAATTCCAGGTGCTGCAGAATCGATTCTTGCGCAGAGCCACGGGCGCTCCGTGGTTCATGCGCAACTTAGATCTTCACGACGACCTCGGTCTTCCAACCGTGGCCAAGTTTATGAAGGATGCCTCTCGGCGGTTCTTCAATAACGCTCCTCACCATCCTAACCCCTTATTACGCGATGCCGTAAATTACGTCCCGCTCGTGGGCGTATCCTCTCGGAACAGGCGTCCCCGACACGTACTGACCGACACCGATGACACTATCACGGCTGCCCTCGCAGCCCGCGAAGATATTCGTCGCCCAACCGTCTCACAGGGCAACACCAGCTTAGATCCATACACACCACAACGTCTCCGTCCGCGGCGGCGGAGGCGTCGGCGTCCCCCGGCTCACCCTACACGTGGGCGACCCCACTTTGCACCGGTACCGGTACCGGTTAATTCACATAATCGACACCCAGATGGAGTTTCTTGACGCTTCTTCTCAGTCTGGTCTAACGTAAAATTTCCGAAGCGTATTGTAGCATAAAACCAATTCGATTGAAATTCTCCCCTAGCGTCCTAAGTCCGAGGTCGGCCCAATAGGGGCGCCCTTAGGCATGCTAGTGTAAAACCCACTTTTAGCGTGGACTCCCATCAGGAGTCCGCCCTCTCTCCGGCGAAGTAGTCAAAGCCATCAGAGGCTAACTACGTAGGTCCCTCAAAAAAAAAAAAAAAAAAAAAAAAAAAAAAAAAAAAAAAAAAAAAAAAAAAATCAGTCATTGTAGTTGCAATAGAGCAGTAGTAGCAGTAGGAGCAGTTGAAGAGTGAACCAGAGGAACCCAAAGGAGCAAAAGTGAATCAGAGCGAACATTCGGACGAACATTCCGAACGAACATTCAGAGCGAACATTCCGAACGAACATTCGGACGAACATTCCGAACGAACATTCCGACGAACATTCCGACGAACATTCGGACGAACATTCCGAACGAACATTCGGACGAACATTCCGAACGAACATTCCGACGAACATTCGGATGAACATTGGAGCAAAATTGGAGAGAACTTCTTAGCAACTGAACCACGAACCGCAAGGAAGAACTCATCCTCGAACCCCGCTCATTGTCGAACCTCGCTCATTCTCGAACCTCGAACCTTGTTAAGTTTAGAATCAGTTTAACTTTGAACCTTTAACTAGAATCTTTTGCTTAGAATCGTGTAACTAGAACCATTAACCATAAAATATACAGTCCACTGAACCTGAACCCTTTTTTAATTAACCGAACGAGCTACGTAGAGACACCGTTGAGTGACCATCCTCAATAGGTTTACTGGAATTCCAATGGTCATTACCAGACAGACCTCTTTTTGTAGGTTAACTTAAACTCGGAATTAGATGATATTTTAGTTAAATAAATAAATATCACAAGACAATGTCACACAAATTGACCTTGTCCCAAACTAACTATAAGCTCTAGACTTGCACCATGGGTACTAGACAACGATAAATTTACTTACATAGAGAAATATGTACTTAAATACATAGAAAACATCCAAGACTCAGGAATAAATACTCGTGCTCATCACACAAATATCTGCCCTTACCGGGATTTGAACCCCTTCGAAGGCAAGGTCACTACCAACTAGGCTAGCGTGTCGTGTTACTTGTCACAGTAACGTATTAAAGTGAGAGTGGTTTGAATTTAGTATATCAATACTGTGATAAGGTATTTATTTTTTGTACCGCTATTTCCGATGGCGACCGTACTTTTGAGGTAGCTATTATTACAATTAAGTTCATAAACAAACGAATTAACTTTGATTGATGATATGGGGTTTCGTTTTCCCGTGAAAACAAAACACAAAGCTACACAAATAAATTGTATTGTTTTTCACTCGCTTACATTATTTCAAAAGAGTGTTACTCGTGACTTGATTTCGAAATGGGATCATAATATTTACGAAATGTGACCTGCATGCTGCGTTAATTGACATCGATGAAACTGTAATACCGCGTAACTAACATATTCATTAAGTTGCAAAATGTGCCTTACTGACTTATGTGTTAAGAAGTATTTTTCAACTTATTCAATTTGTTAGTTATACGGTATTGCAGTTTAACCGACGATAGGTGTTTGTGTGACGATTTTTAATACTTGCTGCAAATCAAAACAAAAATGCTAAGGCGCTCTACTTTCTGAAATTCTTCTTTGAACTATACTTTGACGACACGTTAGCCTAGTAAGTTGCTAGTGACTGTCTTTGAAGCTAGCGGTCCCGGGTTCAAATCCTGGTGACGGCTGATATTTGTGAGATGTTTTCTATTTATGTTTCAATGTAAGTAAGTTTATCGTTGTTGTACCCGTTGTAGAAGCTTAGAGCTTATTTTGGACCTATGTCAATTTGTGTGACATTGTCCTCTGATATTTATTAGGTATTTATTTATGCTGTTTCACTAGGGACGCTCTCCGACCACTACACTGCCCTCATAAGACAATTATGCAGTATCTCAAATTCAATTGCTTAATCGTATTCAGTCCTATTTTGTAAGTAATAAGGTTGCATTTGCTACAGAAGTTTTGTCTGAGATACTGCTATCTGTTTTAGCAGGGCAGAATAGTACTATGTACATAAATAGTCAATCATGACATATGCTTGTGCATAATTGGAGTTTCTGAATGTTGACAGCAGTAGAACAATGATAAACTTGTTGGTTGCGTGTTAAGAAATAGTAATAACAGGGTTAAATTACTATTCTTTAAACACTATGTTTTTAAAGTTCGTAAGGTTTTTCATCTTAAAAAATTTAAATGGGTTGTCTTGAAAATATCGCGTGTTTTTATTACAACGAATAAAGAAGAACGAAGAATAATAGAATGACCCAGTAGAATCATTTATTAAACTATTAAAATGTAATCGTAACTTAGTGGACCATGTAATGTTGTCCCCGTTTTTGTATGAAAATAGTGGTTCATCCCCTAAGTTACCAGTATTTTTGGTGAAAATGTTATTCTGATCTGGATAGCTTGTTTTCACTTGTACTGACAATGAATCTACTGATTGAAAAATATAGTTAAGTATAATTAAGACATACCTAAATGTACAAAGAATAGTTTATTGACCCAACAGCATTTTTTAATGCTGTCAACATCACTACATAGTATAAAACAAAGTTGCTTCCGGCTGTCTGTCAGTCCCTATGTATGCTTAGATCTTAAAAACTACGTAAAGGATTTTGATGCCGTTTTTTTAAAAGTTACAGTGATTCAAGAGGTAAGTTTATAATGTACAGCGACCCGCCAGTGGCTTCGCCCGCTGCAATTTTTTTTTTATTTAAAAAAAAAAAAAAAAAAAGTATTCTATCTTACTTCTATTACCTCCCAGAATATGTGTACAAAGTTTCATTATGATTTGAAAGCGTAACAAGCATCCACGCTTTCACATTTAGAATATTAGTAAGGATAATACTTTAACCCGGAGCAAAGCGAGGGCGGGTGGCTAGTTGTCAACAATCATAAATAAAAAAAATAAAAAATATCACGGGACAATGTCACACAGTTTGACCTAGTCTCAAACTAAGCTCTAGGCTTGCACTATGGGTACTAGACAACGATAAACATACTTAGATAGAGAAATAAATACTTAAATAAATACATATAAAACATCCAAGACTCAGAAACAAATACTCGTGCTCATCACTCAAATATCTGCCCTTACCGGGTTTTGAACCGCATTCGAACAGCGGTCCCACCGCTGGCTTCCGAGGCAGGGTCACTCCCAACTAGGCTAACGTGTCGTCAAATTGTTAACTTAAACTTCATGGTTGTGTTTCTTATATGCCTAGTATTTTTAATCTAGAAGAAATATTTATAATATTGACAGCAGTCAAGAGGTTTTATGGATTTGCTCAAATCTTCATACCACCTGTCAAACGGTTTTGATACTTGGGGTCCAATTAAATTAAGGGATCCTCAGCCCCTTCAGTAAAAATTTAAATGAGGCAAAGGAAAATGTTCGTTTCAGATTTTGTTTTTAATTTGATTTAAGAGGTGAATGCTTAGTTTCTGAAATAGATTAGTTTAGTCCACTTTTTCTTCCTAAGTGGGCTTAATATTTGAAACAAGAATATATGCATGTATATATTGCAGCCAGTATCATAGGGACCATGCCGCGGGCGGACCTGTTAGGAGGGGTGTTATTTTTATAGTTGTTCTTTAAGTAGCTTAGTAAGTTTCGTTTGTTGGTTGACTTAGTTACTCTTATTTAGTTTATTAATTAATATTATTGAATTGTTATCATTGTCACAGTATGTTAATAATATATGTATAAGGACCGTAATGACCGTAACGAAATATTTATATCTTGCAATTTAATACGTTCTTAAATGTATGAAAACCCATGTTGTAGAAAATTCCAAACCACAACAATTACCTAAAGTGCATAATGTAAACTTATGCCAAAATAAACAATAAAAACAATTGAGTGATTTACCCCGAAGCACTGATTTTCACACTCCGTCTCATCGTCCTTTCACTCGATTATCCATTCAGTAAATTATTTCGGGTCAATTTGTTAAATAAAATTATAGCAAAAGAAACAATAAAAAAAACCTTTTGAATCCCCCAGAATGATTATGGCGTCGATTGAGGAGTAAATTACTGAGAATTTTGGCCAGTAACCTTTAGATGAGATAAACGGTAAAGCGATTGAAAATGGAGCGTCCTGCGGAGTATTCTGATCGAAACAGATTGAAATATTACGAACTGGGCTGATTCTACACGGTATTAATGACATTGCCTTTGACGTGTTTCCGTATTGTCAACGTTTTGATAACTCTTATTAACCGGGCAAGAGCATGTCGGACAATGCTCAGTGTAGGGTTCAGAACCCATTAAGTACTTACTACAAACATAAAATCAACAAGTTATAACTAATTTTCTATTTAAAGTAAATTTGGTGCCGTCTTACTCGTAGATAATTTTAATATGTAAAAAGCGGCCAAGTGCGAGTCGGACTCGCCCATGAAGGGTTCCGTAGCAGCAAGTAACATAATATAAAAGTTCGTTGTAGCTTTGATCAATATTTTTATTTGTGACGTATTAAAAAAAACTACTTACTAGATCTCGTTCAAACCAATTTTCGGTGGAAGTTTGCATGGTAATGTACATCATATATTTTTTTTAGTTCTATCATTCTCTTATTTTAGAAGTTACAGGGGGGAATTTCAACACTTTGGAAGTGTCTCTCGTGCAAACAGTTCAGTTTAGAAAAAAATTATGTTAGTAACCTCAATATCATTTTTGAAGACCTATATCCATAGATACCCCACACGTATGGGTCTGATGAAAAAAAAATTTCGAGTTTCAGTTCTAAGTATGGGGAACCCCCAAAATTTATGTTTTTTTTTTTCTATTTTTGTGTGAAAATCTTAATGCGGTTCACAGAATACATCTACTTACCAAGTTTCAACAGTGTAGTTCTTATAGTTTCGGAAAAAAGTGACTGTGACATACGGACGGACAGACAGACAGACATGACGAATCTATAAGGGTTCCGTTTTTTGCCATTTGGCTACGGAACCCTAAAAAACACTTGTATTTGTAGTTTTGGCTGTAGGCGGATTTAAAGCTTAATATTTCATTAACGGATCCCTGGATCGAAAAATTGTTTTCACAAACCTACAATATTTTTGAAATACCTATCCACAGGCACACCATGGGGTAGACGTGAAAAAAAAATCTATACGTTAGGTTTAACGGTAGCACCCTAAAAATTTTCTTTTTATATTTTTTTTGTACCACTTTGTTGGCGTAACTAATATGCATATTCATGCCAAATTACAGCTTTCTAGTATGTACTTAGAGTCTCTGCGCTAGGCTGCGGACAGACGGACGGACATGGCGAAACTATAAGAGTTCCTAGTTTGACTACGGAACCCTAAAAACCGGGCAAGAGCATGTCGGACCATTTAAGTGTAGGGTTCCGAAGCCGTCAAGTACTACAAAATGTCTCAAAAAAACAAGAAGTATGAACTAATTTTCTATTTAAAGTTATTTGCTGCTGTCTTAGATGATTTTTCGTAGGTATAAACACTTTACTTGCCTGTACCTCAAGAACCAATCAAGTCTACCTAGTCGTGATAGTTTTTCTTTAAATTCATTATATGCGGTTTCATTCGATTTTGTGTTTGTAGTTTTAGTTGTTTGGACACTTGACTTAATGAATTTGCACTTTAAAACTTAATATTTCACAAACGGATGCCTTAATCTATCTACATGGTAGATGAGAAATAAAAAAACATCCCACCTTTACGTTAGGGGAGGTACAAGAGTCTCGGAGCTAAGCTGCGGACGGACGGGCGGACTGACAGACGGACGTGGCGAAGTAAGGGTTCCTAGTTAGACTACGGAATCCTTAGCTCCTCCCCGTCGCAAAGCGCATAACACTGCTAAATTAAGGCTACCATACCTCGTAATACGAGTACATACACTTGGTTGTGTGCACAGATGTATGAATATAAGGAGATCGGACATGCCGGCCGATTTGTATTGAGTAATTGACAAGACAAAGCACGCACACATCAAAATTAAAGAAAAATATAAAAATGATTACCGAAAATTATTTAAAATATGTAGTATTCTTCCCGTTAGTATAAAACATAAATACCTTCTTGCCGTTAATAACCATAGCAGTCAGGAGCATCACCTATTTCGGGTTAGTCATAACTATGGCACAAGATCGGTGTCGGAGGGTAAATTTAAGGTGCCAAGGATCAACAACTATTACGGAGACAGAACACTTAAAAAACGAATACCCTACACTTTAAATAGTCTACCCGAAGGCATCCGATCAGAACCTAATTTACACAAATTTAAAAGGCTGCTTAAAAAACATCTACTTCATTTATTATAAAATAAATATAAATACTAGTATTAAGGAACCAATTTGTTACTATCAAGTTTAAAAGGACTCAGCTGCAGTCAAACTGTTGTGACAGTTTTGCAGACTATTTTCTAAGAACAATGTGTAATTTTTTGGTTAATAAATAAATAATAATCTGAAGCACACACACTTGTACTTATACCGCCGCTCCTATTGCACAGTACACGCGCATCATATCCATGTCATTTTGGGAAGAATCGTAATATTTTCTGTGACACGGGGCCCTAGCCAAGATGCAAACGCTCCTAACGTTTTTCTTTTCTATCGCTCAAAATGTATGGGATGACATTCTCGTGCGTTTCGATAAACCACGTCGTGACTGTCGAGCGTTTGCATCTTGGCTAGGGCCCCAGCACGCATGCACACTCGTTAAACGGAGGGTGAACTAGCGGCAGAGTGAGCACATTGAACTAACAACTGCGACGCGGCACCCGGCGGCTTGTCCTCTCTCTAGTATCCTATGCCCTGAGGTCGTGTGCCTAGCTGTGGCGCTTGGAAACGATGTAAAAAGCAGTTATCGAAGAAAATATTTCTATCAAATACATGCCCCAACATGAGTTTAAATGTAGGCGGCCAGGCGTAGATTACCAGCACTTGGCTTCAGGCCAGTTTCCAGTTTTATACAATCAGCGTTTCAGCAGTGTAGCGCCGCAGTAGTCATAGCAGGGAACCAGTATGCTACAAGACATGGAGGGTTGAATTTGGCACTTTTGATAGGGTACAGATCATTTGGGCATTTTCATATTGTTATAACCGTCTTGTTTTCGTTATCGAGATAAATATTGCTTTAGCCTCGTATGTCTATATTTATACTTTATACATTACACAAGCATAGTCCTATTAAATATTTATTAAATATAATTAATAAGAACTGCAATGGATTTTAGTATGAGTTATCTTTATTTACACAAAAACTGTGTATAACCATTGGATACAAATTGTAATTAATATTTTAAATCTAATCTGGTTGCCACGTGACAGGCGAAGCCTACTGTAGGACCGCTAGTTAATGTATTTGTAAATTTGTATTCTAAACAAACATATTAATATTTTATTTTTATGTTTTACTTGACGAGGTTGCAATTGCAACGTCATTAAAATAGGTATTAGGTCTTTCGAGGTTTGTGCAATACGGCCGCCTTTACTGTCAGGGCAATAAGTGTTTGCATAATGTTAACAATATGATTAAGACAAAGTGGTATAGAGGCACAGATCATACAAGTGCGACAATAAAGGAAGAATTCTTAAAGTATTAAGTATAGTCTCTTTGACTTACTGTTATTGCTATGCCGCTGCGGGATACTCGTGATGTGACTCGAGAACATCTCTCAATCATATTTCACGCCACTTTGTGCATTCGTGTTGACTTCCGCATATTTGCCTTTCACTGTCGTGACTTGCGTACATAAATAAAAGGAACTTGGCCGTCAGTTAGATTTTATATCTATTTCGTAAGAAAAAAACATGCTAGAAAATAATATAAAACAAGTATTACAAAAAGCAATCTTCAAAAAAAACCGAGCAAGAGCTTGACCATTTAAAAAAAAACTGCTTGAAGTTGTCAATGTTCTTAGAGATGTCAAGTCATCTGTAACTTAGAGGAAACTCAACCTTATTGCTATAGAATGTCAGATTGACTTTGGACCTAAGTTTGGTCACAAATTTAAGTCTTTGACTGTGCTTTCCCCTTTGTATGGCATAGTCGTGATAATATTTAAGAAAACGTGGTAGCACAAAGGCTTGTTTGTTGAGAATTCAGCTTTATTTATGTCAGCTCCCGTTTTAGTTCTAGTCTACGACGGCAAAATGATAGAAAAATTAGATAAATGTCATGTCTTTTTGGCTTCTAGTTCTTTATTAAGTTAGCTTCGAGCTAATAGTAATAGTAAAGAAGAATTACTCTCTTAAACAACGTTAGGAAAATAATTTCGAGTACTCAGTGCCGAGATTTTATTTTTTATATGGCCAAATTAATTTCACAAACTTCCCAACTCTTTAACTACATTAATATTAATGATATATGCTTACTGTTATTCATATTTTACGGAATGAATACGGTGACCGAGCTCACAGGCCACCTGATTGTAATATAATCACAAGACTGCAATCTTCAGACTGCACAGCATTGCCAACCATAAAGAAGAACTAAATGTAATACCACTATGCTAGTCATGTCACCGGTTGTCTAATCCCCAAACAATAATAAAGCATGCGAACACTGTTGCTTGGTGGCAGGTTCGAGGATGAGATACATAAAGTACCTACTCTTGAGTCATTTTCTCTAAGTTAGATGTGGTGATCTTATCTTATTATATGTGCTTGACATATATCTTTCACCATTAACTAAAATCGTAAACAACGATGGTGAGAGATATTTTCAACTTAAACGACACACCACGAGATCTAAGAAACACCTTTTTTGATCGTAGTTCTAGGGAACCATCGATGCGACTTATACCCACTTAAGCATGCTGCGCAAATAATGTTCACTGTGAACATTTTGTGCCTTATGAACCCAGCTTTAGATCTATCGGCGACGCGATTGGTTTAAAATCAAAAACGAATAGAAACGCTAGTTAGCGTACGCATGCATCGCATCTTTGTTCTGCAGAAGAGGGCTATTCGTGCTGTCTACAGGATGGGCCAGAGAGACTCGCTTAGAGATAAGTTTAAAGAAATTAATATATTGACCATGCACAGTCAATACATTTATGAAAACATTATGTATGTTCATAAAAACATTGCTAAATTTAGAAAGAACTGTGACATACATAATGTTAATACCAGAAATAAACATAAGCTCGCAGTGCCCTTCACGCGGCTCCATAAAATAAAAAACTCTTTTATGGGTAATTGTATTAGGTTCTATAATAAGCTCCCAAGTAATGTTACTGAACTATCAGTAAATAAATTTAAGAGTTACGTTAAGCGTTAACTAATTTCTAAAGCATATTATAGTATTAAAGATTATATTAATGATAACAATGCTTGGGACTGAATTGCTTGTAATAAAACGTTTAGTCCTTACGACAAAAGGTTGCGAACGTCGAAAAAAAAAAGACATCCGATAGAGTTTCTTACAGGTTCTTCTCTGATCGGTCGCGATTTGAACCTGCAGTCAATTTAGGCTAAGTCGCTACTATGACGTTTCAAAAGAGTTTATTATTTGTAAACCTACTTGAATAAAGATTATTCTGATTCTGATTCATGTTGGCTAGGGCCTTAGGACTAGGACTCTTAGATAGTGTGAGACGCGGGAAAGGACAGTAAAACAAACAATATTAGTGGTGGTAGGACACAGGTGGTGGTGGTGGTGGGTGCACAGGGGTGCAGGATCCGTCCGGATCGCTACCACCATCTTATCCATTAACCACCCGCCAAGCAACAGTGTTCGCATTGCTGTGTTCCGGTGTGGGGATAAGACAGCCGGTGAAATTACTAGCATAGAGGCATTCCATCTTAGTCCTCAGGGTTGGCTGCGCATTTGAGGTCTTAGGATTATAGTCTTGAGAATTCAAATGTCTATGGGTCTCAGATTCCACTTACCATCTGGTGGCCTGAGTGCTCGTGTGCTTCCTCCTTCACATTAAAAAAAAAAAAAAAAATCTTCTTTCCTGACTTGTTTTTTACAACACGTGCGCGGGCGACGCAGACACTGCCGGTATGATTATGAGGCTGTTAACACGTTACTGCTCCCTGGAGTGAGCAATTTCAGGGCGCCCGAATCCATTAAGCGAAAATAGCAGTGATACGGTTAAATTTTATTTTCCTATGTCGAGTAAACGCTAAGTACTACGATCGGCGGTTGTAAAAACTTCAGTGATATTCATTGTTACTGCGTAGAAACAGACGATTTATTTTTTGATACCACAGTAGGGCTTGACAAGATGTTTTCCACAATCGTTAGCGATTATGTTTCTACTTAATAATGTATAGAATTGACGCAAACCACTGAGATACTACCATGCGACTATCATAATCGCTAACCATTGTCGAATGCACCTTATCTAGCCCCACTGGTTAGTAATGTAAATAAATAAATAAATAAATATCAGGGAACAATCTCACACAAATTGACCTAGTCCCAAACTACGCTCTAGGCTTGTACTATGGGTACTAGACAACGATAAACATACTTATATAGAGAAATACATACTTAAATACATAGAAAACATCCAAGACTCGGCAACAAATATTCACGCTCATCACACAAATATTTGCCCTTACTGGGATTTGATCCCAGGACCGCTGGCTTCGCAGGCAGGGTCACTCCCAACTAGGCCAACGTGTCGTCAAATATCTCTTAGACCTCTCTCACGCCTGGGTAAACCAATCCGGACACATTGCACAACCATACAGTTTCTGAAGGTTTATAATAATGAAAGCAGTAAAACAATTTTGTTATTATTGTTCCTTACACACACCAAATAAGTTTTTTTTTTACTGCTGTTAGCATTATCAATATTCAGAAACTTCATGGTTGTGCAATATGCCAAGATTGACTTCTTATAAGCCAGCGGTCCTGGGTTCAAATCCCGGTAAGGGCAGATATTTGTGTGATGAGCCCGATTATTTGTTCATAGGTCTTGGATGTTTTCTATACTATATAAGTAAGTTTATCGTTGTCAACTACCCATAGTACAAGCCCAGAGCTTAGTTTGGAACTAGGTCAATTTGTGTGAGATTGTCCCCTGAGATTATTATTATTATTTCTTATCGGCCGGTAATATAGTTTTAAAAAAATACTGATTGTGAAGGTTAAAAGTTTACCCCGGCCTATTTAGACGTATATTTTTATTACATAACATAATGGCAGAAATGACCCCGTGTTGTCCTGGATTTTGCTAAATCCTACATTTTAGTACATAACTTTTTAACGTCCTGACGCAGAATATCCTACCTTTAACGCGCCACGAATTAACTAGTGAAGTAATAAAGGGTCCCCATACAAAATAATTATTTGTGCAACAAGCGAGCAAACTTGGTTTTTGCTGCGAGTGTTGATTTTGAATCCCGAGTAAGCAAAGGATTTTAGGTTAGAATCCTGAGTGTTGCGAGGGATTCAAAGATACGAGATGCAAATAACTTTGGTCTCGTGTTGCACATACAATTTTCCACCTTAGCAGTGAAATAATATAACCTTAAGGAAAAAAACAACATGGTAAATATAAAGCGACATGCCGCAGTCGCCCGCGCGCCGCCTTTATTGTGAACAAATATTAAAAACTTACTTTGTCTCACGCTCGCAGTAAAATTGAGTTTTGCTCACTGTCTTTAAACGCAAAACCACCCTTCTTGAGGTGCTGAGGTGAAAAAGTTTTCAACGTATTTTTATGTTGGTTGTATCGTTATATCGGCAAAACATACAAGCATCTTTGGTATGATTACATAAACTCTGAAGAAAAACAACAAATCGTCGGTGAAACTGCAATACCGCGTAACTAACAAATTGAATAAATTGCAAAATAATACTTAACTAGTAAGTCAGTAAGGCCCATTTTGCAACTCATTGAATTTGTTAGATACGCGTTATTGCAGTTTCATCGACAAAATACTAACATATGTGAGTTGGGCACGCGCTGATTCGATTTAAAATCGAATTCAAATTGGAATATAATAATACCCACTGTACGGAACCCTCGGCACGCGAGTCTAACTCGCACTTAACCGGTTTTTAAATAATCCAAGCAAAATACCTAAAGCACCTGCCAGGTGAGAGCACCGAAAAAAATCCCATCTCGGGCATCGTTAGCCGCCCAGTTATCTTCCACATTCATACTTCACCGGGCAAAGCACAATTTTAATTCTTTATGAAAATGAAGCGTTTCGTATTTGTGCACGTGCTCGTTAACATCCGCAAAGCGCCGCCATAATGAATGGCCATTACAAACTGCACGAAAAAAAAAGGCGTATCATTCCACACAATGACCGCGGGAAAGCCGCGGAGCCATGGGGCGTTTTTAGGATTCCGTAGTCAAAGTTTCCCTTTTAGTTGCGCCATGTCCGTCTGTCTGTCTGACTATCACATATAATATCTCAGAAGCTATTAAAGTCACGAAGCTAAAATATGGAATCGTACAAATATTCATGCGCCACCTGACAGGTACATGTGAAGCAAGTGTGATTATAATTTTTCATCTTACAACAACGGTTGAGGTAGCACTGGATAACTCTTGAAAAATCATTATGTGGGTGATGTTATATTTTTTTAATTAGGGGACCTTTTAGGTACCTATTATTGCTATAAAATTAACATTTCCCCCTTGAGCCAAACAACTACATATATACGAATAATATGGAAAATATCTTCAAGGACAGCTAACATATAGAATTTAAAATGAAAACTATCCTGACTAACTAGACTTAATTGGTTTTTGTTATACGTACTAGAAATCATCGTACTTGTTGTTTTTGGAGATGGTTTTATTGTTTTCGTAGTATCGTTGTCGGAACCCTACACTGAACATTTTCTGACAATTCTTTTGACCGTTTTTTGTTTTGCAATGAAACGTGTGTACACTTTTGGTGGCTATACCACTTCGATGGCAAACAAGGTTCAATTACCGCTATGTTATTTTCAATCTACGAAGTCCCCTCCCTTTAGGTAATTTTTCAAACATTGACGCAACCATGCAATAATGAAGCGTCATTTATGTTGAGACGCGCCGTCATGAATTAAAACAGTAAGGTGTTTATCCTTTAAAAAACGTTCTCTCGAACAGTTTATCGAGCGAGCAAAATCATACGAGTGTGCTCACTCGATGGGCAAGCTAAGAATGCACGCCATTAAATATTGTTTTTAAGGACCGTATCGTTAATTATGGAAACAAATAAAATGGCGTAATCTGTATAAATACTTTTTATTACAAAAAAAAAACTTAAACTACGCGATTCTTAGATCTTCAAAGTGAACCATAAAAACTACTTTTAGTTATTTATTGATCCCCTTTGCCAGTTTTCTCACTTTGCTTTTGATGCTCTTCATTAGCCCTTGGACATCGACTGTTTTGAAAGTTTTGTGGGTACGGATCCAGTCTTTTTTTAATTGGTCCATGTTATCTGTTGGTTTTCGTAGCTTTGCCTTCATCAGAGCCCAAAATTTCTCGATGGGCCTGATCTCAGGGTAATTCGGGGGATTTAATGATTTCGCGACAAATTCGACATTATTCTCTCGATACCAGTTCAACACATGGCGAGCATAGTGACACGCAGCTAAATCAGGCCAGAATAATGAACGACTCCTGTGCTTTCGAATGAGTGGTAGTACCCGTTTTTGAAGGCATTCCTTCTTGTACACATCCGAATTTAAGTTTCCCGTTACGAAAAACGGAGACGTTTTCATGCCGCATTGACAAATAGCTTGCCAAACCATCACTTTTTTCCCAAATTTCTCGCAAAAAATGGATTTGTCGTCTTTAGAGACCTTCGTACCTTTTATTACGGTGTAAAACTGCGGTCCGGGTAGGGTTTTATAGTCAAGTTTGACATAGGTTTCATCGTCCATTATAATACATTGTTCATTTTTAGTTAAAATTTGGTCGTACAATTTTCGAGCCCGAGTTTTGACAGAAGACTCCTGGGTTTTGCTGCGTTTAGGCTGTTTTTGCTTTTTATACGTTACAAGCAAGTTACGTTCCTTGGCACGCTGAACCATTGCAAAAGAAGTACGACATTTTTTCGCAAAATCCCGAATCGATACCTCTTCTTTTGAGAAAAATATTCGCATATCTTTTTGTCCAAAGTAAGACATGAAGGGCCTCGTTTTCTACCTCGACCAGGTAAATCTTTTAAATTATTATTCATACTAAACCTTTTTATCGTATTGTAAACAGCTTTCAGGCTAACCCCTTCTTCTGAAGCAATCTTTCTCATAGTTATATCTGATTCTTTACAGTATTTGGTCACAATTGAATGTCATTTTTTCTCTGAGAGACCCTTCATCTTGCAATGTATACGAATTATACAATTTTTTATAGTAAGTTTTAACACTTGACTGTATGCTTAACAGATTGACATATGACAGAAAAGACAAAATATTGTAACTTTTTTTTTAGAGCAATTCAAACTTGTTTCCATAATTAACGATACGGTCCTTACGCTCTGACGGGACCACTTCAACTCGCCGGTTAGTAATTGGTCCGTCGAGTTCAAGAGAGAGCGGTTAAAGAAAACTTACCTGTGATGTTATTCGAGTCTCCGCTTCCTTCTACATAACGACAAACGACAATACTACAGTTGGTAACCTAATCGCGACTTATGTTGATGTATGGAGGCAACAGTTTTTCAACGGCAAAGTCAAGTTTGTCCCTCAATACAATTTTACATTCTTAGTTTGTACGGAACCTCAGCGCGATAGTCCGACTCGCACTTGACCGGATTTTTTTATTTTACTTACCCAATATTATAAAGCTCTCAGACATAACCTTATTTAATATTTAATTATTGTAGGACCGTTATAAACTGAGTTCCATTGGGTAATATTTCTTTTCTAACACTGAAACAAAAGAAAAGTTCATTGTCCCGTTTTAATTCAACTCCTAACAAATGCACTACAGAGACTTTAAATTCATGTAAGAAAACAATGAGATATGTCTTTAATTTAAATCACTGTTATACATTGCCCCAAGGGCGACGAATTTCTTCACATCTGCATATAAAAGCAATATCATCGCAACCGTTATTCGCCTTCGAAGAAGAATATCAAGCACGACTTTAAAATTGCAAACACATTTCCGAGATTCGGACTTAATAATTTCACCGGGGATGGATCGCGCAGCGCAGCCAGCTCCGCGATACGGGATTTTATTCCCACCTTCTATTTTTCATTCGCGATCTTTCATTTTCGGTGCTATAAATGCAAAGAGGAGCCGCAATTTCGCGTCAGAATGCTCCCGCCATTATCGTACGGCGCTTCATTTGGTCTCGGATATAATTCACATAAGAAGCACTTCGGTTGTTTGCGAGGTGCTAATCTTTTTGGGATAATGTTGATTATGTTTTTTTAGACGCCGTCTTTACTTTTTTCGGAACTTAAGTTTAAAATCGCTTTGGCGTTTGATCAAAGATAACATGGAAGTGACAGTGCTCTGTGAATTTAGTAGTGGATTAAAGTAAGAACGTCTGGTGTCTGGAGTCATAAATCACGATTAAAGATTCGTCTCCGCTAGTTTGCGAAATGGAAAAGGAAAAATGTATTGTAAATTCAAAACGTGACATAACTCGTCTTTGCTGTATCACGGGATACATTTACACTTTAAATTAAACCTTTTAAACGTACAGTCGGCGTCAACTAGCTGAATACTTTTGTCACTGAATTTGAAATCCGTCATTTAGGTAGTTTTCTGTAAATACATTTTGTTCCCATACTTGTGAATGACTTAGATACAAAAATAAAGACTAGACAGGGCAGGCGGGATGTTATAAATCACGCTAAGCCGGCGCTTACAGTACATTTCCAGGTGCGCTGACTGTTAATCGTAGGCGGCTTACGGACCGGCTACTTTTTGCACAATATAATCTTAATCCTTCCGGGACTTGACCCTGATTACCTGGGAAAGAAACATTTATTCAAAGTCCTTGTTCTGATGAATATAAATGTAAACTGATTTTGTTCCAAAATATTTCAATCAAATTATAACATGCCACTCCATGTCTTCCCGTGGATTTTGTAAGAGGCGACTAAGGGTATAAGGGCTTATTGTACTGTTAGGCAATGGGCTTGCAACCTGTCACTAATACACTAGTAATTTCTTGGCCTGGTTATGCAAAATGTGGTTACAGAATTATCAACAAGTCTCGTTAGAGTTGTTGGTATTTCTGTAGCTCTTCTTATCCCACTCTGGGAATGAAGGCGTGATGTTACGTATGTATGTAATTTATAACATTGTCAAAAAGATGAGAGACAAAGAATAGAGAAATATGCACAAAAAGAAATGGTCCCAACTCAGCGTAATGCTGGCATTTGTCAGCGCTGGTCTTCCGTTGGAACCATCAAGTTGACAAAATCAAAGAAAGATTTTTTACAGCCTGTTATATAGTTTTCATTGTTAGATAGTTCATTGTATTGTAACCACTGATTAAAAAAGCACATATTTCTCTTTGTATTTTACTCATTCATAACTTAAGTTCACTTCACTCATCCATCCAAGCCGTCTTCTTAGTCACACATCGAACCTTTCAAATCAAAACTCGAACACGCGTTCCATTCCATTCTATTGTTCAAATGGCTGCCTCCATTCGGCTTGTTCGACTCAGACATATTCTTTGTTGTATATGTACGTATGCGAAAACAAGCAAATTGATTTTTACCCGATAGATACTGTCATTTGGAGATTAAAATTTGGCGCTTTAGTCAAGTACTTAAATGAAACAGATTTACCGCTAATCACTAAATTATTATCATATTTTTTATCTTAGTATCATTTAACTGCGTAGTAATTAATTACACACACGTAAAAAGTAGCGTAGTAATTATGCACACTTTAATGCTTTGTCACATTACATCATGTTTGGACTGCTGGTCTATTCTGTCAAAGGCTTTAAGGCGACAAGATACAAAATAATGCAAAAAAAAACTTACACGGTTTTTTAAATGTGGTAATTATTATGTGCAATTCCAGAGCCCAGAACCCAACAATACTTCTCAACCGATCACAAACCTAGACACTACGCATAAAGGCAAAGTTAACGACCACCAAAAAAAATATGATTGACGTACTCAGTCGCTTAAGCCAATTCCATAAATTTTGAGTTTTCAAAAATCCTTAGCTATCGTAGAATGCAACTTGTCACGGCCTTCTGAACACAAACTAAATCTTGTAATTTGCGTTTACGCATTATTGTAGCCTATAACTTCTTTTGTGTGGCATGAACACAGAACTATATCGAGATAGAAGGAAAGAGTGTATGTACCTCGCGTGCCGAAAAGAGGTTATAAGGACTGCATTGCTCGGCGCGATGCTCAGTCCGCTCTCGACCGCTTTCCGTGTGTGACGTTCGAATTTAAAAACAAAATGCCCTGTTGCTCGATAACGAACTGTTTAAACACCATCAAAAAAGTAGGAGCTGTGAATCAAGATATTTCTTTTCATAGGTAAGTACTCTTTTCCCTAAAATATCCGTTATTATTTAAAAAACAATTTATTTTGTTGCATAGTATTAATATCATATAAACAGTAACGGGCGAGTCCGTGTCTTCTGCTACTTTTCCATTGCGGCTTTAATTTGACGCGCCAGACTTGGCATGCATTGAAAACCAGCAAAGAAAATAAACCAATCCAAACTGTCGAGCACTTGTCGAGACGCGTTCAAGGTTGATTTCTCATTTTTCTGTCAAAAGTAAGATATAGTGTTGTACCCGGCGATTTTCAATGCCGATTTCTTAGTCGATTAAAATCAATTTGGAAAACAGAAAAAATGATAATTATTTTTACAAGCGTTTATTTTACTTGCAATGTATGTATATGCGTATGTAAGTATGTAGGTATGTATGTATGGGTCAAATCATGCAAATTAAATTTGACCCACTTCCCGTTAACGGAATGGGCTGAAATTTGGACCATATATGTAAACTCAATGACAATGCAATATTATGGTATCTAAGACCTGATCTGATGATGGAGTCGGAAGGTGGCGACAGGATCTCCGCTATTCTTAACGTAGACCCACCGTGTTAGGACTCAATAGTTTTGTCTCGATAAGCAGATAAAGATTTTGCAAAAAAAAGTACAGTCGGCAACAAAAACTTGTCCCAAAAATGTTTTTTTTACTATTATGTAGCCGTGAGATGAAGTAGTAGTCAAAATGAAATATTTTTGCCAAAAGGATAAATTAAGTATAGTTTTCAATTTTGTTTCAGTTTTCCAAAAGATCCTATTATAAAAAATAGATGGATAGAAGCAACGGGTCGAAAAAACTGGTTTCCTACAAAATACAGCCGGATTTGTTCTATACATTTTCACAAAGATACCTTTACTGGCCAATCAAAGTACCGGCGAATAATCACTGAACTGTAATCTCTTTACAATTTGTACTAGAGTAGCAATTGATGACACGCAAATAAAGTGACATTAAAACAATTTTATTTTGCGGCTCCCAGGCTATTGTACTGTACTATTTGCTAGGTAATAAATTGTTGACCAGACGCAATATAATGTTATTGTGGTTTCTAATTCTAAATTAAATGAAGTATAGCTTAAATATTCACATACATTTTTATTCTCATTCTTCTGTCAAGTGTCAAAATCGATTCCCAATTCGATTCTATGAAATGTTATAACTACCTACTTAGTTTCGATGTAACGATGGTTAAGACAGAATACCTACTTCATATTTATTTACTTATTAGACACACCAACAAAGTACACAGCTATTATTATTTTATTTTATATTACATGAAATACGCGCTAAAACGAATAGATATTCTTTTAAAATATACATATTCATTATGAACTTACCTACTCGGTACACGGTAAAATGGCGAGCGGGCGCGTCGTAAGACCAGCGCGCGCGTCCTCTTCCGTCGAAGTCTGTTGGCTCGCTGACGCTCTTCCGTTGCGACTTGCGATCGATGACACCACAGATTAGAAACGATTTTGTGTATGTTGTACACATCACTAAAAGACTCGCGTGACGTCAAAGTGCCTACGCAAAATGTTACACGCTCGGTTCTCATAAAAATCGACGAACTCTTTCCTTCTATCTCGATATAGTTCTGTGGGCATGAAGAATAAGAATGACACCATGGCAAGAATTTAAAAATCAAACTTCAAATTTTTTATTTTCTAAATGTTAATATTCCCTGACAGAAATTTAAAGTAATTTACTACAAGTTGTCATTTTTGTATTTTTTTTTATTGTTGAATAGAAATTTTCATACAAAATTTACTTTGTTGATCTTAATTGTAATTTTTAAATTGTTACGTTGCAAAAGGTTTTAAATGTGATATTATAATTAGTTACGATTTGTTCGTGTGAATCGTCATTTATTTTACTGAATTTCGTACGTCACCTGGCAAAACATAGTGATACCAGTATCTCTCACCGATTTAGCCCAGTTTAACCTATGTTTACGAATAAATCACTTTGAGTTTGACTTTGACTTTTTCATCATCATTCATCATTCTCCTGCCCTTATCCCAACTTATTTGGGGTCGGCGCAATATGTCTTTTTCTTTCATACTTCTCTATTAGTCACCATCTCGGTAGTCACTTGACTGAGTTTGACTTTTTATGACTGTTAATATAAGTAAAAAAAAAAAAAAATGAAAGATCAACACGCCACTCCATTAGCTTACTCGCAACATATTCTTAGAACAAAAACAGGGTTTACGCAATACGCACACCAAAGAGGATAATTTGTATAAATTGTTTCGGCTGCTCACACACATAACTCATCGCGAAAGACTCGAGGCAACTTTTGTAATTATAGCAACTAGTAAGACTCGACGATGTGCGAGCGGCTCATGCAGCGCCCTCTGTAATTTGTTGCCGTGCTCTAGTAACTCTTTTGACTAATTTAACGGTTATTAACGGAACCAGCGTTTAAGGTGACGTGCGTTAATGGAAATGAACTTTGTCGCTAAGTTATTTGTTAAGTTTCGCTTTTTGATGTCAAAGTTGCAGTCTTATCGTGAATATGAAAATTAAAAACAGAGTGAATAAAACAATATTTTTTAAATGGGTTACCGACTCCAACAAAGTAAAAAAAAAAACACTTTACTAGCCTTGTATGATTATATCTGTTTATTGTTTAAAACAGCATTTTGTGTATGTTTTTTTTTTGTATCAGCATAACAAAAAAATGCCTACCGACGGGTGCCTATTACTATGCATATTCATGAGAAAGACGGTTTTTTCAATGTTACGACATCTAATTTATACTAACTACTAGTATTAACCACAGAACTATATCTAGTTAGAAGGAAAGAGTTTGTCGGTTTATATGAGATCCGAGCATGTAACACATGTAGGTGCTTTGACGTCACGCGAGTATTTTAGTGATGTGCATAACATACGCTAAATCGTTTCCAGTCGTGTCATCGATCGCAACGGAATAGTGTCAGTGAGCTATCACACAGAACTATATCGAGATACAAGAATAGGGTGTATGTAGGTACCTCGCGTGCCGAAACAGCGATTCGAGAACGTCATTGCTCGCCACGATGGATATCTGTTATTAATTATAAAACAATTTATTTTGTCACCCAGTATTTCATATAAACAGTAGCGGGTGACATAACACGAGCACACATACACACGCACACGCACGCACACACACACACGCACAAACACACACACACACACACACGCATACACACTAAGTACATTGATCTTTTTGCTGCTAGTGGGTTTAGGAAAATTTCGTAGCTCTCTTCGTGTTCGATTGGCCCAGCGAGCCTTACTTGACCCGTCATAATCGTTTTGTCGCATATTCACCAAAGTGGTAGGTCCCTTAATCCGCGTAATGCTAACAGGCACGCGGGTCAAGTTATGACTGTCGGTTGAGTTTCGATAGATGTGTAGTCTATAGAAACAAAGTGAGCGAGTACGTTTACGAGATAAGATGCTTAGCGTTAACGAAAACGATTTTCGAAAACTATAAAGATGTATGGAATTGACATATCCGGTAGCTTACGTCAATCCTATAATACATTATCGTTATCGATAATGTTCGCATAATGCATCTCATCTACATATGTCAACTGGGCTTCTGTAGAGAACATGCATGAAAAACATAGTTGAGTTTTATTGATACGATTTAGGAATAAAGTTTTGACTTGTTTATTATTAACATTTTATAACTATAATTAGAATCAAAACATGTTAAATAATTAAAACTTATTTTAAGGTTTAGATAGTTTTTTTCAAAATCCTCATATCATTTACGTAATATTCTAATTTAAAGATATTAGCTTAAACATAGTAATTTCTGAAATAAATGCAAATTTCTTTATAAAGTCCGTATATTTTAAACATAAAACAACAGCTGTAACGTCATTCCTGTCGTCGATTTTGTATAGAGTTTGCTATGCTATGGTTTTTAAAGCTTCAAATCTTATGAAAAAATAACACGACAATTGTTTCGCGCATACAGTTATCCTTTTCTTTCATAGCAATTTCCAGAGAGCGTAAGAAAAAACAATATTCATGTTTCTACATTGTTAACGTTTTGATAGTTTTTATTAAAGCGACGAAATTCAGCCGAGTTATGAACAATATGATTGTAATAGGAGTGTAAACAATAAATGGAATAGAGGCCCTGGTTGACTTCTGTCACTCAGTTATGGAGAAAAACGCGGAAGTAACTGTTTGTTAGGCTACCCTTTCACAGCCTAATTGCTGAAACAATTTTAATGAATATTGCTACGGAGATTACGGATTACGGAGTTTTTGGTCTTGTGACGGACATGGTACTTTTATCCCGGACAATAGGAGGATGCGGACGGAGTCGCGGACGACAGCTAGTTCACTATAAACAACTTACTGTTTCTATTTAACACTCAATTAAACAGAATATTTACACTGCAAAAATGGAAGCGCATTTTTTTTTAAGTATTCATTTCTCGGTCACGAAGAAATGAATTAATGACAGCCTCATTCAAAGCGAAACAGTGTCGACGGAAAAAAATATAAACGGTAACTCGGTACGTCATATTATTTCGCTAACGAAGCTACTTATACAGCTCGCTTTAGCGAGGGATGAAAAAACAATAATTTGTGTTTCTGGAGAACGGCCAAATCCCATTTCCTTCGCAGTCCGTAATTCTTAGTTGAGAAGTCGCCAGGAGAGGGCTGAAGGAATAACTTCATAAATAATTCGACAGGGTGCTTTGGGGAGACGGTGACGTACGTTTTATTACTGTATTAAAGTAACAGATTCCCTGAAATGTATAATATATAAATAATGTTCTCGGAACAATCTTAAAAGTTCTAGGCCTACCCTGGGTTCCTATATTCAAACGTCACGTTAAAACGTGACGTCTCGTTAAAACTTTTTGCCACTTACAAAATGTGTAAAATTTTAACGAGACGTCATATTTTAACGAGACGTTTTGAATTACGATCCCAGGGTTATAGGGCAAACAGTACAGTTGTTGCCCGCGACCAGTGATTGCCCGCTACATTTTTTAGAGACTATAAATATTTGCTTAGACAGAAACATAGCTTTGTTACTGCTTGTTACACGTATGTTTAGCAAATAATTTAAGGTGATTGCAGTCTTTAAAAAATGTAGTGGGTAATTACTGGTCACGGGCAATAACTGTATGGTTTACCCTAATGTGGTTACTAGGCAACTTATTGAGTTTACTAATATGAACGTAGTTCAGAAGAATAGATTTTTAAACAAAAGGGTTAAAGTTATGCTATTGGTTTTTTATCCCGTTTTTCTCAAACAAGTAGAGTATTGTTAGGCGATGGGCCTGCAACCTATCACTAATACACTGGTAAACATCTTAGCCTGATTGTGCAAAATGTCGTTACAGAATTATCAACAAGTTTTTTTAGAGTTGTTGGTAATTTTATAGCTCTGCCTACCCCACTCTGGGAATGTAGGCGTGAATTATGTATGTAAGTAGAAGGCCTCATATTTATCACAAGAAGGAGAGTTATGTATTTCAGTTATGTAGTGTGTAAGAGGATTGTGAACCGATGCATTAAATCGCGTAGCTGTCAAAAATTATCCATGCAAATTTAGTTCCGGGCGATAACGTTTCTCACCCCCTAAATCTAATCGGATTTCCATGATTTTGTGTATGTTGTAGATATGAAAATCTAGGTTTTTTCTTTCTAATTAATATTTTCTTGAAAAAGTAAATATAATATATTTATAATATCTACAACAAATTCAATCATCGTAAAAATCGGACAACGAAAGGGGAGAAAAACCTTTTCGCATTTTGTTTGTTTTTTTTTGCTTTACAGTTCTCTTAATAGATGTGAGTCGGCGCCACTGGCAACACTGTGTGTGTCTGTGCAGGTGTGTGATTCTCTTAAGCGTATCACTTTTTAACTTGATGCAGTTTATATTATTACGCGACTTTAAGTATTCCCGTAGACACGTACAAAAAATATTTTAGCGCGTGCATTCTGCATTAGGCAGCTTTATATGACAAGGAGCTCGACCCACCTCTGTATCGCCTCTCACTTCAAGCTATTCTATTTAGTGATCTGCCCCCTATTTCACCATTGTGACTATCCCACGTGACATTCGGTATACATTGCAAAGTTAACAGACTGATGAATCACTGAGTTTCATATAAGTTGCGCCATGTAATTTTAATGTATTCCATAAATTTTTTAAATGATGACTTTCTTGTTTGCATGTATTTTCTTCTGTTCATAATTATGTATTTAATAACGTATTGTAGTTATCGTGTAAGTGTTTTGGTGTTATTTTATGCTGTAAACTTACACTGAAATTAAATAAATAAATAAATAAATAAATAAATGTACATTGAAATGTCAACTTTCACCTGTCTTTGTGTGATGGTGAAATAGGGAGCTGATCGCGGGCGGTGCTGGTAGCGGAACAAGAGCCGATCATACATACATACATAACATCACGCCTTCATTCCTAGAGTGAGGTAGACAGAGCTACAGAAATACCAACCACTTTAAAAATACTTGTTAATAATTCTGTAACCACATATCGTATAAATAGGCTAAGATTTTTACCAGTGTATTAGTGACAGGTTGCAAGCCTTTATTCCCATAGTCGCCTCTTACGACATCCACGGGAAGATATGGAGTGGCACGTGGCACCTATTCTAACCCGGTAACCACACGGGCGAGAGCCGATCATTAATACAAATAAACCTATAATTAATACAAAGTGCGTACAAAAAAGTATACGCTACAAGGCGTGTACAATATTTGTATGTGTGTGGGTCTATGACAGTCTCTTTGTAACCTCTTGAGTATTCGGCTTGGCCGAATGTGAAATGCAAGGTTTGGATTTATTTTGTTCATAGGCAGCATATATTTTCGAACATCGAAAACTGATACTGCTAAGGTTCTATCTCCCCAAAAGTGGGGCATCAGAGTTTGTAAATTAAATTATGAGTTAAATACCAAGGATTTTTTTTAGTGTTCGTGTATACCTTATCTCAATTAAACTAAATTGTCATAACAATAACTATATAGTCCTACACTAACGGTGGTTGTCCGTGGGAGCATACTACTATAGTGTGAACTCAGGGACATTTGCGTATTAGCTTCGGCTCCATATACGCCTTCCAAAGGTCCGGGAATCCCATAGTCCCGTTTTTGGTAAAGACTATATAGGTAACTGTAAAACCCGAAAACTCATTTTCCTTTTTTTTCCAGGTGACAAGCCCAGTGCTGGTAGTGGAGCTGAACCTGAACAGGCTGGAAGGCACGCAGCTGCGAGCCCTAGGACTCCTCACCGTCTTCGGGTTCAACGTGACTTACGCGGTTCGGGGCCCCACTGAAGCCGGGGGGGCCCCGTCATGCAGCGCCATAGAGTGCCGCCTGCTGGGACACTGTTACGCGAGACACGATTATAAGTAAGGCTTTCTATCAAAATTAGGTTCAATTAGATTTCTACCAAATCCCAGGGATCATACTGACATCATCGTTTAAGCTCAAACGCACTAAAAGAGGAGGCGTCGCACAGCGTTCCCGAACAAAAAACGCCTCCGCCTCGCTTAAGCTCTCAGTGCGTTTACCTGTTTGAGTGACTTTATTCTTCTAGTGGCGGTAGGACCTTATTAGGGTCCGTCCGGATCGCTACCACCATCTTATCCATTAATCCACCGCCAAGCAGCGGTGTTCGCATTGTTGAGTTTCGGTATGGGGATAAGTTAACTGGGGAAATTACTAGCATAAAGGCATTCCATCTTAGCGCTCCGGGTTAGCAACGCATTTGAGGTCTTAGGACTGCAGTCTAGAGATTGTAGTCTTGAGAATTCAGTTGTCTATGGGTGTCAGATCCAACTTATCATCAGGTGGCCTGTGCGCTCGTGTGCCTTCACTATGCCATAAAAAACTGTCCTTAGGTATATAAACATACTTTAATTCATAAGACAAAAAGTATCATTGAACAAATCATTTTGTAAAAAAGTACCACCCTTCGCTGAACCTACACTATGACCATACTGTTTAATTACCTTACATAGTATGTTTTAGCATGGCACGTTAACTAAACGCTTTTGATCAAACTACATTACGAGTATTTAATATATAGTTTTCACTTTTATTACATACGTTTTCTCGACACCCGCTGCGACCTGATTACTATTCAAGCCTCTACCTTTACATTTAAAACAGATAACTTTTTTATTGCAATCCTTGCCTAAAAGCCCTAAAAGCCATTTTTTGTATAGTCAAATTATACATTTCTTATGTGAATTATTGGCAATTTGTATTTTTATGGATTTGCATTTTTACTTTTACTTTAGGCTAAAAATATATTTCCAGCAAAACATTAACCAAATGAACACACCCAAACTTAAAAATCACCTCTTAAATTAAATGATATTGTTTTTCAACTGTTGGATAGCCTGAGATAAACATAGGAAGTCAACCGTTCAGATTGATTAAATAATGCACATTATTTAAACGTCAACATGTAGAACAGACCGCGCACTCGCATATTTGCAAATTGTTGCAAATATGAACAAGCTCTGTCCGGCCAAAACAAACATTCACAACGAACATGACCGCTGTTTAGACTCCATTTAAATAATCGTTAAATTCAATTGCCGGCGGCACTAACCGGAATTTAAATGAAACTGAGATTATAATAACAGATTTAATTTGAGTACCTAAATCTAATTTAATTTTACCATTCGCTCACTCGCATTTTTATTTATATCCGTGTAGCACGTTCGTGCCTGGTGCACGAACAGGGACAGAGGACGAGCAAAGGCAGAAATAGCTCAATTTGTACCGCACCAAAAAAACCTTCCCCGGCAAAACTGCAGTCTGAAATACACCAACGAAAATTCCCACTCGAAAACCTATTAACGCGGCCAATAGCGCGTGAAAATTTAGTGCCTACGAACAAAATGAGTCGATGACACGCACCGTGATCCACTGGATCATTCACTGTTAACAAATTCGTCGGTATAAATGTGCCCTCTCATACCGCGTCGCAGCGGGTTTTCCGCGTGGGTATTTTGTGAAAATTTATTGCTGAGCTCGCAATATTTTTCGCCCGGCAGGGAGTTTTACTGCGCGTGTTTCGAGGGCTACTCGGGCGCTGACTGCGGCGTGGGCCCGCTCTGCCCGCGGACCAACCTGTGCAAGAACGCCGGCGCCTGCAGGTAACTAAACGAATTCACTAGTGTCTTGGTGTTGCCCTGAATTATACATTTCCGCTTCCCCGCTGCATTCATTCCCTCGCTCGTTTCCTTTAATGTCGCGCAATTTCCTCGCTATAACGAATCCCGCGCGGACCGCGCTATTTCGCGCGAACCTCGATATTTGTGGAGCAACTTTTGCTCGTTACAAGTTAAATGCATATTATTCTGAAGTGTTTCCGTTCTATTTAGAATACATTTAATGCTATCGGTCTCGGAGTCGTCAACTCCGCGAAAGTTCATTACAATGTCTCGGAGCGGCGCTTGAGTTTTCGCAATCGTTTAACTGAATTAATGCAGTGGAATTGTTATTATAGTTTAGGCGACTAAGGGAATAAAAGCTTGTAGTACTGTTAGACGATGGCCTTGCAACCTGTCAATAATACTTGTGCAAAATGTGGTTACAGAACTATGAACAAGTCTTTTTAGAGTTGTTGGTATTTCTGTAGCTCTGCCTACCCCACCCTGGGAATGAAGGCGTTATGTTATATAATTATGTATGTATGTGTGATCGGCACTTGTACCGCTACCAGCACCGCCCGCGACCAAAGTTTTTGTCGGATCAGCTCCAAATAACTAATTTACGGATCATGAATCTTACTACTAAGAATGACTCTTAACAAAACGACTCGTTGGTACATTATATTCGACACGCAAAATTATAAACTTACATCTATTTACATGTCGAGTCAAGATCACAGGTCGAACTATAAAACTTATGTGTCCCATCGTCACCTGGAGTTTGCGTGTCCTAGGACGTCACCTTTGCTCCTTAGAAACTTCTCGCGCTCTCGGGAAACTTTGTGCTGATCTCAAATTGTTTTCCTGCCTCAGTGTAATATGTTCTTGCTATCAGGCTTTCGCTTGTTCGGCAGCCAGGACTATGTCATTAAATTATCTTGTACAGACAGCGTGTATAGACTGTATTGTTTGGGATTAATTAACGGCTTTACGGTTTTATAGCTGTACTAAAATTGATGTTTTGAAAATAACGTTTGCCTTCTAGCTGCTCCCTGGTCTTGTAATAAAATAAAAAATTCTAATATTTTCCTAATACCCTAGATAGGACAATCCACTATTCATTTGATATTTGATAACAGATACTTAATTTATATTTTTTATTCCCATAGGCACCTACGGGATTCATCCCACTTTATACTTTTATCTATTGCAAGTATTTTTTTGGGCTTATATTTACAGCCGTAATTATTTTTAGTCATAATGTGTTTGGTCATAACTATCGCAAATCATAAAATATGTTTTTTAGGGGACTGTTACATTTTCAGAACTAACATAACCTAGCCTAGCAAAATTCTGAAATATTTAAGGTTACAGTGATATAAAAATTATGACTACTTATAATTATTTCAACAAAGTATTTATGACCAAAAAATTTGGGAAACAACAGGCTTCCAATTATGGGAAATAACGGTCTCCCAATTATTTTCTTACCAAACGTTGATGGGGTTGTGGTTGTTGGGGTTTGTATAGATGTGAATACGATATAGTTTTTTCTCGGAAAAGCTCGCATTTATCTTGCGTTCTCAGTCAGCTTTATACCCATCGATAATCAAATTGTGAACGCAAGACAAACTTTTCCGACCAAAAGCAAATCGTCTTTATTCACAAAATCTGTACTAACTTATTGTTGTTAGTTCATGCGTCTTGAAAGTGACCTCCCACCAAGATCTTTATTAATACGGCCTTAAAGGAGCTTTAACACCGGCGCGGCGAAGCAAGACGAGTCGAGGCGAGACGAGGCGAGACGAAGCTAGATGAGAGTTTATATTTGTATTTATAAACATATATTTTTAATCCATATTTAAATTCACGTGCTACCTCGTTTTCCTCTCCTTACCGGTGAAAAAGTACCTTAAGTTGCTTGATATGAAGGTTTCTTACATTAAAAGTTTTTGAACCTTAGTGTGAGAGCGATTGTGTGAGCCCAAGTTGAAGTTTACCGGTGTTTGCAGGCAGATGGGCCCGGCGGCGGTGAGCTGCCTATGCGAGCGGGGCTTCACCGGAGACTTCTGCGAATCGACCGTCGCCGCACCAGGTTTGTTTTGCTAACGCTTAACCTTTTTAATGATTGACAGTTACTGTCCATCAAATTACAATATTTACAATTAAGAGGTAAGCCTGGATCATTCTGCGATCGTCAAGAAAAGAAAATGTAGAAGTTTTACATTTCTACAGTCGTTAGTTTTCATCGAATGCTACTTAGTTTTGAACTTTAAAAAAGATTCAGGCAGCCATAAAACTTGTGAGACTGCTATTATCTGTCCCTTTTACAGCATGGTACTTGACAGATTTTGACAGTTCATAAAACGACCTCAGGCGCGATTTTACTGGGTAAAACCATATTGCCTTTGACGTGATCTCGTATTGTTTATAACTCCCCGCGCCGCCATTACTGTCAAATAAATAAGTAATTGTATTGTAGTTATGATTCCCTAAACGCTAAACTTCGTCTCCGGAAATCCTGCAATCTGATAGTTTTCACAACTCTATTGTAATTAAATACTAAAATCTCATGCAATCGAAAACGCATAATAAATTAAAGTTGAAAATTGACAGAAGATTAGTCCAATTGCATACTAAAGGTGCTCAAGCACAATGAAATTAGTCACCATTGTGTTCTTATACCAAAGTAAACAAAGGAATGGGATTTGTTTCGTTGTTTTAAGGGGTTCCGTAGTCAATTTAGGAACCCTTATAGTTTTGCCATGTCCGTCCGTCCGTCCGTCCGTTCGCAGTCTAGCGCAGAGACTATTAGTACTGGAAAGCTGTAATTTATTTTGTTTAAATCTCGACACCCATCTTATACACACATACCTTGACGTTTGTCTCGCAAAGGCAGAGACTATATAGAACGCCAAGTGCACCGGTCCAAACATACAACTTTCACTTCGATTTCGTGTGCTTTTAATTTACCATCCATCATAAACTCTTTCTATCTTTCAAGAGCAATGAATTTCCATAGAAAGTGACCCGTTTCCATTGCTCCCGAGTGTAATTTAGTAACTACGCAACTGCACAATTGCCATTTAACACAATATAAAAATGAGGCAAAGAAACTATTGCAGCCAAGCAAACATCCTTCCTCCCGCTTTTTAACTCCTTTCTGACTTTCGGGCTAAAAAGGTCTTTTGTAATAAAACCATTCTGTCCGTTAGCGGTTACACTCATGTGGCAGACTCAGTTTCCTTTTTGCTCAAGTGATACTCAAGGATAACGCGACCCTCTATAAATTACTGAAATAGCAGCTGGGATTATGTTTTTGCTGAAAACATTGTCAGGATTTTCCCCGACCGTATTTAAGTTTAAGTTATTAACTTCACGGGCGGAGTACAAGTTGGAACTGCGATATCGTAAACCACTTAGCCCCGAGCTAGTTCCAACAGGTGTGCGACGGCGTTTTATTAATCAGGTGAGGAGCGAAGCGTAGCTTTCAATATTTGCTTAGCTATGTGATTGATATAGCTGCTCGATTTATTGGGGTTATATAGCTTTACACCCGTGTGGTTGCCGGGTTAGAATAGTGCCACTCCATGTCTTCCCGGGGATGTCGTAAGAGGCGACTAAGGGAATGAGGGCTTCTAGTACTGATAGGCGATAGGCTTGCAACCTGTCACTCCTGTAAACATCCTAACCTGTTTGTGCAAAATGTGGTTACAGAATTACCAACAACTAATTTTGTAGTTGTTGGTAATTTTGTAGCTCTGTTTACTTCACTCTGGCAATGAAGGCGTGATAGTATGTATGCATGTATGTATGTATATAGATTTAAGCGCAATCCCTTTAGAGCAGTCAAAACGGGTCATCGTACGTGTACAATTTCGTACAGGTTGACCTGAAGAAAGACTCTGTTATCAGTATCATTTACTTGCAAAAACTTAACAGGATTCGGGATTGTCCTCTCTCTCGTTTGCTCTTTAAATCTAATAGACATTAAGACTTCTTGCTCTGTACGTTGGTTGCTGTTAATAGGACATAAGGTATGTCTGATTCGGCAATAAATAGCATGCAAAAATGTTAAAACAGAAAAGAAGTATTTGTTAACATTGATTATATTGTGTGACAAACGAAACCTAATAAGCCTTGGAATTATTAATTAAGAGAAACAAAGAAAGCAAAACAATGTTTATACAAAATCAAATAAATTATGACCTAATTGAATCTTAATTGAATAAATTACAGAAAATTCATTGAATAATAATAAATATTAATCATATTTACACTCAGTGGATAGAAATATGACTTACACGCCTTTGAAAATCAAATAACGTTTTCACAATGTTAAATAACAGTGTTTATTTCGAAAATTATTATAGGCTTATCGTCCGGGTCACTGCTCGTAGAATTGCAAAACCGTAGCCACTTTATTGACATTCCTACCGTTTGGAATGATATTTTAGCGGAATACAGGTAGTATAGTTATAATTTTAGGGTACTTATTTATTGTAGCTTAATTGTCTCTCTCTGTCTCTCTGTCTACATACGCATAGTTTTTGGAAAAATATTCGGAATTTCAATTCGAAAAAACTTCCAAACATGTTCTATAAGATCGATATATTATAAAAGTCGTCTTATATAGATTCAGACTGCACATTTTAATAAAAAAATAAGTTTTAAATCGTTGTTGTAACCGAATACCCTGAATTTAATACGTATTAACAAAAAACAGTTATCTATTTACTATAAACACAAAAAACCCATTTCGAGGATAACACCAGTTACCTATTTTCTTTACCCACAAATTGCTTTTTTACAGAGTGCGGCATCGAAGAATGCTCCGAGGGCTGTAAAGAAGGGCGAAACTGTGATTGTAATCCGAAGGACAGCGATTTCAGTAAGCCTTAATGCCTTTTACGAGTTAGTTTTGTATCGAGAAAAGGGATACTAAAGACAGTAATCATTTTCAGCTTCCGCCAGATTTGAAACAAGACTACAAATAGTGGACCAAGCCGAGAACGACATATCGCAAGAAATAGTTAAGCAGGTACATTTCTATTTTTATACCAAGAAATAAAACTCACGAACGTAACAAAAGGGCTTAATGATTGAGAAAGAACCAAGATTTATTTAATGTAGTTTTATTTCTCTTTTATTTACTGTAGCGGAAATTATGCGTAAAATCTGCTTTTAAATGACTGCGCCAGTTGATCTCGTTCCGTTTCGTCCCTTACAATTTCACAAGTAATTTGTTTCGGCGATTCCCCCTGGCCTTGAACGTTTTACGGCTTATGCAAATGAACCACATTATTATTTTGTTTCGCATTCGGCTCTTCAACAACTGAATCCACCTATTTTTTTCAGATAACGAGCTACTTAACAGCATCGAATATCACCCTAGAGGACGAAATAGAAATTTTAAATATAAGGTAGGCATTACGGAAAATGTTGTCGTTAATAAATTTTTGGAGAGGAGTAATATCTTGCTGGAATCTAATTAAAATGCCGAAGTACGTCTACAAACAGAAGATTTTGGCAAGATGCCATTAGTTGGGTCCACGCCGACCCCATGCCTCGTAAGCGCACTGTGTTTACCAGGGTATCGGTTGGGGTTTGCCTCAGGGACACGTTCTCGGACCTGTGTGGTTGATATGCATGGATGGATAAGCTAGATCGATTAAATAACAAATTTTATTACTAATTATGACGACTATTCTCATTTCAAATTACTCTGGGCCCGTATTATGGTCGCCTTTATCGTGGTAGATAAGTCATGCGTCACTCTCGCACTGTGCTTGTCAAAAAGTGACGGATATTTTATCCACGTTTTGTCACGCGACAAACACGGCCATAATAAGCCCCCTGAATTTGCCATCCTTCATTTGCGACGTTGAATACTAACCACCCGATCGACTTTCAACAGTACATTTTCAATATAAAGTTCGTAAAGTTTACTTTTACTACATAAACCATAGTATTAATTATATTCACTTAGGCTGAGTTGTTTAATCACTAGTTAACTGAACTAATGGTTGAAAATCAAAAAAATAATCGAAAATATGACACATTTCTTTGAGATTTAACCACACAACTCGCCCTTAGGGCCTATTGTTCGATCAGTAGTTAAAATAATTGTTAAAAATCGTAAGTAATGGTTAAACCTCAAGGAAATTAAACATTTTTTTGGAACTAGGTCAATTTGTGTGATATTGTCCCCTGATATTTATTTATTTATTGTATATTCTATTTTCGAATTTTAACAATTAGTTTAACTACCGACCAAACAACTCGCCCTTATGCGACTGATATTAACCTAGTCTATGTCCCTAGTTCACCGGAGTCAAACGGGGCACGCACGGTGTGGTTGCGCGTGTGGGGCGCGCGCCGCGAGGCGGGCGCACTGCGTGCTGCGCTAGCGCGGCTGGCCGCTATGCGCGCGCGCACGGACCGCCTGCGCCTGCTTCCTGCGACGCTGCATTTCGACATGCAGCCGGCGCTTACGCTACATGTAAGCTCGTAGAATAATATACCACGTTGAGCAATAAAGGTAGCAGAACTGCCGAAACCCCTCTCTCTAAAAATTTCGCGGTCTGCTGAGACGGGCGGGACATTTTCAACATGTATCTACCGATTTCCTTTATTGTTTCTATCTCGTACTGTTTTTTGTGTACAGTTGCTTGTGTTAAATAAATGTTTATTTTCTTTCTTTTCGTTTTCTCATTAAGTAGTAGTAAGTAGTAGTCTGCAGGACCTTTCCATACTGACGTAAATTATATGACAATAATTAAATTACGTGAAATAAGGCTACGAGTATCCGATAATATTTTACGGATGTCCTTAGTCAAACGAAACAATACAAAAGCAAAAAAAAAATCGCTGTGGTCAAGATTTATATAAATTTGCGATATTAAAGCTATTTTAAGTCAAAAAATTATTGGGATTAACAACGTCTTAGGAAAATGAAAAATGTTTCCTCATTATAATCATATAAGAAAGTTCGAGCATAGGGTGCGCATAAAATAGACCATCACCGAAGTTCAGCGATTCGTCGAAGGCCGGAGACCTCATAATATTACCCCGCGACGAACTGAACATCGCACGACGTGGGAGAATTTTAAAACAATCTAGATCTTGTGAACTTATCGCAAAAACTTTCGGCATTATCATAATGCTAAAACGATTTAGGATCCAAAGCAATTTGCTGGCGTTGGCCTTTACTCGTTTAATCAGTAATCAACAAATACCTTCATTTAGGCGTTAGACTTTACTTTAGGGCCAATAACCTGCTGTGAATATTCAAATATAATGACTGCCATACAACGTTTTTTGGAATGCATGAAAAAGGTTAACGTCCATCCGTGGACGTATTTGGTTAAACCAGATTGTTTTCTAATTGTTTTCATGTTGTTTTACTTTGATCCTTTCTTGCCTCGTCAATATTGTCCAAGCAAGGTAGAGACAAAACAAAACAATAGAGCAATAGAGTCTCTACTCTATTCAACTGGGTCAAAACGGTTCTCTGCCTATTCGTCGACAAATCTTTGACAATTATGCATCGTTTCGCAACCTATTTGTTTGCCAACCCGCTTTTTTTTCTTCTACAATTTTTTTTTTTTTATGTTAACTGGAAGGCACACGAGCACTCAGGCCACCTGGTGGTAAGTGGAATCTGAGACCCATATAGACATTTGAATTCTCAAGACTATAATCCTAAGACCTCAAATGCGTTGCCAACCCTGAGGACTAAGGTGGAATGCCTCTATGCTAGTAATTTCACCGGTTGTGTTTCACTATTAACACTATTGCTTGGCGGGTGGTTAATGGATAAGATGGGTGGTAGCGATCCAGACGGACCCTGCACAGGGTCCTACCACGATTAAAATCAGGATTCAGGATTTTTATAAAACTAACGTAACGTAACCTATAGGGTTCTACGCGATGGTCCTGAAATAAATCCAGAATTATTTGCAGTTTGGGAAAAAAACGCGGGTTGTCAAATATGTTTGTGAAATTAATCATTTGTGAAACGTTTGTTATGAAATGATAGGATCCCATATTTCCCCCATTTGTTTATGTCACAAAAACAAATTGATAAAAACAAAAAATTGTGTTTTTATCCTTTGCCTCTATTAAATACACGTATATTTTTAACACCCTAATATTAATTCTCACGCCAGGACCAATTAAGGATTAGAGAAACAGGAAAATAAGCACTGATAGTGACACGTGGACACTATAGTCAGGCAAATATAGATTTAGAATCTCGAAAACACAAATGCATGGCCAACCTTGAAGACCAAAAGGACCTTACGAAAAAAGGACTTTTTCCTGATTATGACGTAGAACAATACAATACAATACAAATAAGCTTTATTGAGCACCACACAAAGAAAGATAAACATGGAAAGACAAAAACATGAAATTCTTACACGGTAGACAAGAGGCGGCGATAGTACCAAATTTCTTTCGTGTTATGTCACGCCACGTCTTTATGACAGATTTCTACGTGGGCTCGACAAACAATCCGTGATTGCGGAGGTCTCCGGAGAAATCCAGGCAACGCAAACAGAAATACTTCTATTACGTTAATCTTACTCTAATAATGTCATGCTATGTCGAAATTTTGCGGTCGAAGTTCTGCAAAATTGCATGTGCAATTTTTTCAAGTGATATTTTCGGGAGATGGTTGTTTTTTTTTTTGCTGCTAGTTTAACAAGTCCAAAAAGTAAGTTTTCAATACCCAACTGCATGTTTTGATAATGTCATCTATATATATTAGTTAGTTTTTGTATAATTTTAGAGTCGCTATTTTTTTTTGTTTTATTGTTTACCCAGTGACACTTGCGACGTTAAACGAATCTAACGTCACCTCGCTTGTTGAAATCGACCCATCCATCCAGCCTCTCCGAGGGAACACAGAGCCGGACATACATACAAGATGGTAACTCATCACTTTATCGAGTTTCACTTCATCGAATGTACCATTTCATCGAACGTTATTTTCTGCTGAAACTATAATATTTTCAGGGTATCTTAAACATTAATTACATAGGTTAGGTAAAGTTAGATGTTTAAGATACCCTGAAAACATTATCATTTCAGTAGAAAATTGCGTTTGATGAAAATTCGATGAAATGATAGACACCCAAGTCAAACACATAACCCTCCTTTTGGGCCACAGTCGGGTAAATAGCATACTTAGCACGCGTAATTCCAGGGTATTGATCACCTTAATGTACTTTGTATTTCCACCGATATAACGACACTGTTTCTGTAAAAACATTTCGTTAAATAACAAAATAATTACGTCATAACGGTCGGTAACGGTCCCTTTACGCCCTAAGCCAGCGGCAGGCAATTACTAGTGCCGACAAAACTGAGCCAGTTCTAGACACGTGCTAGCCCAGGGCATTGCCCGAACCCCCAGCACGCTGAGTCCACGTTGAAGACCGAATTTATCAGCCGCGCCCGCTATGCATGCATACATTCGCTTCATATCAAAATTTATGTAGGTACCTAATCCTAAACTACGCGTGAACTATATATTAAATAAATTATTAATGGTTTTATATAATGCTAGGTTAAGTTCTATCATTGTCATAAGCAATATTTAAAAAAAAATACTGACTGTTGAGTTTCTTGAGGCGCTTCTTCTCAGCAGTGGTCTCCTCTTTGAACCGCTGGTAGAATTTTGTCGTGTAAAAGTGCCCGTGCGGCCTACTTACTGAATAAAGAACTTTTATCTTTTATCTTTATCTTTATCTTTTTAAAGCTGTACACGCACGAAAAAGCTTCAGTGACACACATATAGACGTACAACTTAATTGAGAGCCGGGGTAGGCATTAGGTGCGACGTGTAAGACAATAGAGACTATACTTAGTCGAGTTTACGTTTGCAAAGACTTGTTGTTCAATTAATTATTCTAGTTTTATGGCTTATGACGGAGAGACCTCGTCGTGTTGGTCTCCTATAGTCATTATAGGTTAATGTTATTGACCTTACATTCGTAATGATTTTACTTGTGAAAGTTTTAATTTTTCTTATTTATAACTAAATTCCCTTCTTAAGTAAGCTTGAAACAGTTTAGTTAAGTTTCTTGCGGCGTTTCTTCTCCGCAATGATGGCCTTGTCCGAAGCGTTAGTAGATTGATTCAATATTACCGTCGTGTAAAAAAGCCCTCATATGGCCAATTTATTGGATAAATATTTTGGATTTTAAGCTTAATCGTTCTCCACCCTTGCACCTCATGCCTACCCGTGATTTTCCGTACCATTATATAGACGCTGGTGCGGTAGTGAGGAGAAAGACAAAGTTCTACACGCGATAATGTGATCAATTTTTAATGATAACAAAAACTATTTAAAGTCCTGAAACAGTTGAAATTCAGTGCATAAAATACCCCTGAAAACCCGCAGTAACTTTAAAAGCTACTTTTCTTAATCGATAGCTCCAAAGTTTGCTGCAAATGAAGCAACGGGCAAGAAATGGTCCAACTTTTCTCCGGAAATAGTCTTTGGCTAACTTTGATCGTTTCAAATGTGATCTTTTATGGGGTGCCATTTTGTAAATGGGGTCACTTTTCACCATCTAAATGGAACGTATGGGACAAAATAAGTTTTCAAACAGTCGTAATACGAACCTTGGTTTTTTTTTGAGTACCAGGTGTCGAAATAGGGAGGGCATATTACACTATCCTAAATGATTTAGGATTCTAATTCAGAATCAGAATCAGAATAATCTTTATTCAAGTAGGTTTACAAATAATAAACTCTTTTGAAACGTCATAGTAGCGACTTAGCCTAAATTGACTGCAGGTTCAAATCGCGACCGATCAGAGAAGAACCTGTAAGAAACTCTGTCGGATGTCTTTTTTTTTTTTCGACGTTCGCAACCTTTTGTCGTAAGGACTAAACATTTTATTACAAGCAATTCAGTCCCAAGCATTGTTATCATTAATATAGTCTTTAATACAATAATATGCTTTAGAAATTAGTTTACGCTTAACGTAACTCTTAAATTTATTTACTGATAGTTCAGTAATATTACTTGGGAGCTTATTATAGAACCTAATACAATTACCCATAAAAGAGTTTTTTATTTTATGGAGCCGCGTGAAGGGCACTGCGAGCTTATATTTATTTCTGGTATTAACATTATGTATGTCACAGTTCTTTCTAAATTTAGCGATGTTTTTATGAACATAAATAATGTTTTCATAAATGTATTGACTGTGCATGGTCAATATATTAATTTCTTTAAACTTATCTCTAAGCGAGTCTCTCTGGCCCATCTTGTAGACAGCACGAATAGCCCTCTTCTGCAGAACAAAGATGCTATTTACATCAGCAGCACTACCCCACAGTAAAATACCATATGACATAATACTATGGAAGTAACTAAAATAAACTAATCGAGCGGTATCTAAGTCTATTAATTGCCGAATCTTATTAACTGCAAAAACTGCTGAACTGAGTCTACCCGCCAATCCAGCAAGATGAGGACCCCATTGGAGCTTGGAGTCTAACGTTATACCAAGAAACACTGTATCATTAACTAGGTCTAGTTTGTCATTTTTAATAGTTACAGTAGTTTGACTATTTTTCACATTAGTAGTCATGAACTTTATACATTTCGTCTTTTTTTCATTCAGTAATAAATTATTAACACTAAACCAATCGACTACTTTTGATATAGCATTGTTTACATCGACATTAAACTGCTGTTGTCGTTTAACTTTGAACACAAGTGACGTATCATCAGCAAACAATACTATATCATGGTTGTCCTTTATAAGGTAAGGTAAGTCATTTATGTAGATGAGGAATAAAAATGGACCCAATATTGAGCCCTGTGGTACGCCCATTGAGACCAATGACCCAGGTGATCGTACTCCATTCACGTCTACCCTTTGTGTTCTCCCGTATAAGTACGTTTTTATTAAGTTTAGCGCAGTACCTCTAACTCCATAGTGGTGTAGTTTCCTGATCAATGTGTCATGGTTAACGCAATCGAAGGCCTTGGACAAATCACAAAAAATACCTAAAGCATCCTGTGACCCTTCCCAGGCATTAAAAATGTTTTTAATCAACTCAACACCAGCTTCGGTTGTCGAGCGACCCCGAGTAAAACCAAATTGTTTATTGTGTAATAAATTATTATACCGAAAATGTTCCGCTAACTGTGACAAAATCAATTTCTCAAATATTTTACTGAAAGTGGGTAGTATGGATATTGGTCTAAAATTTGTGGGGTCAAAAGTACTACCCGTTTTGAATAATGGAATTATCTTACTATGTTTCATAAGATCAGGAAACTCACCACAATCAACACAGTGATTAAATACGACCATTAAGTCAGATGCTATGACTTCAATTAAGGATTTGAGTACATGGACCGACACTCCCCAAAGGTCACTGGTTTTCTTTATATTGATTGAGTTGAATGCCTTAATTACATCCAAGGCAGTAACGCGCTTGAATTCAAAGTATATACTGCATTCAGGCACGTTATCTTCTAAAACATTTGTGTGTCATTGTCATACTTTAACTTATTATTTTCTAACATAGTGGTATATAAAAATAATTTATCAACTAACTTTACATTTATTTTACTTAGTATACATTTTCTATAATACAGTTTATTTTGCTTTAACAACCTTCGGGTTTTCCTTATATATCTGTTTATTTTAATATATTTTTTTAGTTTATTCCTGCTACAATTACTTAACCTTGTTGTAGTGGACGTCTCATTAGTTAAGTCTATAGTAACAACAGGAAGGTCAATTGAAGCAGTAACAAACTGCGGGTCATTCTCTACCAATTCATGAAATAATGACTGTGTGTGTACCTCTGCAGTGTCTTGCCTGGCCTCCTGAAGCTCGTAGATCTGTTCATGGGCAATATGCAGCGCTCTCTCCAGGGAGTCAACGTCCTTCAGGGCCTGCTCGTACAGAGTGGTACACTCAGTGAACTTATCTACTGTATGTTGAAGCTCGACCCGTTCCAAGTTCACATCATTATACTTATTTTCAAGTAGAGAGAGTTCCTTTTTTAACCTATCCCTACTGTTTAGAATCTGGATTACTTCTTTCTCATTGTCCTCTCTCTCACTGAGTAATTGAGCACACAATTCCTTGGATTTTTTTAGTTCTAATAACGTTATTTGAAGCTTGTCAGTTTGTTGCTGACGCGCAGCTACAGCAGCTGCCCTTCGAGTCATCATTTTTATAAAGTTTTAGTATAATTAAAGTGGTAAAAACAAGAAATTGTATGCCAAAGGAATGCAAGTTACTTACGTGAATATAGTAACGTAGATCAATGTCCACATTTCAGCTCATTATATAATGTCAACCAACGGCTACCACACAGCAGTATTTATAGTAAATAGTGCTTGGGCAAGCCGACAAATATGAAATGTAGACATCGAGTTCAAATTTATAACCAATAACGGTTACCGAATTGAAATGTTTCGGAACACTATTAGACGTCACTATAGCACTTGAAATAAATCACTAAGCTAAAACTTAACTTATAAACTGTCTGCTTAACAACAGAGAAGCTCACATTAACAATAAATATCATTAAAATATAAATATTTTATAGGGACCTAGTGAAATCAGCTGCTTATCCTTTGACAGCCAGTGTTGCCCTCCAAATTTATCTAGGAATAAGTAGCATTTGCAAAAAAGTATCCTAATAAGGAAGCAAGGACGGGTTCTGCCGACCTAAATGTGTTAGTATCCCAGTTGGGAAAGGAGTGAGGTGTAATATTTAGAAGAGCCAGTCGTCGTGCCCCTGCGACTGCGGTCAATAAAGTGAGCACCGGGAAAAAATGGCGAGTGCTGAAGCAATGCTTGATAACATAATAAAAATGTTGGTGATGTTTAACTTCATCAACTTATTTCACAGCAATAAATATTCTTTGGCCTATGTCTTTCTCAACTTTTCCAAATCCGATTTTTTCATATTAAGACAGTTCCGGAGAAATCGTACTCGACACGTCCGACGCAGTCGCGCTTAACTGCAAACTGATTTAAGTCACTTAATTAATGCAGTGTAATCTTTATCCCTTGCGAGCTAGTTAGACTAGGAGAACTAAACTTAGGAAAGTGTAACCCACTACCTAAAACTTGATGTATGTTAGAATAACCAATTTCGGTTTCACTCACGCAAATCCCGCTTCTGATTATAAACGAGTAGAGCGGTTTGTGTGTAAATAGGCATCCTGCAAATTTCCTGTAAATAAATAAGTGAAAATTTGAAAAAGTTATCAGTCGTGTCGTTTGCTGTACTAGAGCATAAAGTTATACATACAGCGGAGCATAAAGCGGGTTAGTTGGTAGTGACCCTGCCTACGAAGCTAGCGTTTTAGAGTTTTATTCCCGGTAAGGGAAAATATTTGTGTAATGAGCGCGGGTATTTGTTCCTAAGTCTAGCATTTTCCTACATAAGTATATTTATCAAAGTCTATTGCCGTAGATGTACAAGCTTAAATATTGTTTCCTGATATATGTTTTATTTTAGTTAAAGTGGTTCCCTTTTAAAGTAACAACGGCAATGAACACTACACTAAGTAAGTTGAAGCAATACCTAGTTATAAAACTTCGGAAGCACTGTTTCTGTTCAGTTATTACGCAATTAATAGAAAGGGACAGGGCTAGCAATCAACCATTAGCGTTCGCAGATTAGACGGACAAAGCCCTATGTATATTAAATTCATCGTCGCCAAACAATGCCGCCTAGGCCTTCGATATGCTCCGATTGTTTCGCAATACCATTCAGGGCTAATGACAGTAACTGAATTATGGATCACACTACCAACTAGCGACAATCGTTATGTAAAGTGTTGTATGCTAGTGCATAGAGACAACGCACCTTGAGTTGGCAATGCATTTATACTTATGAAATAGCAAACATTCCAGTTAGCCTAATATTTAGAAGTCTCCACCAGGTTTCCAATAGTGTAAACTGTTCCGGATGGTAACTACTAATAATGAAGTATTAAATCGAAACCTCGAATGCCCTAACCTTTTCACTCGTTTCTTTTGACTGAATCGATAGAAGGGATGGAGCTAACGTTACTATGAACTTGGTTCTATCTATAGTAGCCCTAGTTAAAAAATTCAAAGCCTATATTCGACATTTTCTTAAACAATACGATTTACAATCGTTTTCTGTAGAAACCTAAAATTCTTGGCAACGTAAAGTTAGAAAGTAGAAAAACAAATCACTATAGAAATAAATCAGTAATTAGTCGTTAGCAAAAGTAAGTTAACTAATTTACTAACAAAGACGTACGCTATGACTTTTTTTAAACAATTAGCTGATTCATGATCCCAAGATTTCGACCGATAGCGATTCGGAGCTTAAAAATTAAGAAATCGTAAATAGTTATTTTTAATATCACACGTTAAGAAAAGGAAATGGGTCATACACAGATTTAGGTTAAAGTCTTTCCTGTGGACAAACCGAAAGTGAACGTTTTTAAGGCCTAATTTTTTGGCTAAGCCCATAAAAAAACGCCGTCAGGACCTATCATATAAAGACATAACTTATATGCACACAAGCTCTTAACTATTGACCACAGGAGAGACAACTTTTGTTTTTAAGAGTGTGCATAACCCAAATATAACTGCATCATTACCACATTACTTAGTATCAGATTTGCTAACCAAATGGACCAGGAATGTAAACTACTGAAAGATTTACGCGCCGTGACTACTTCGTTGACGCGCACGCGTTTTAAGTGAACTAATATTTCTTCGCTTCCTCTGTCTTTTCCACTAATTCGCGAAATACTCACCAAGACAAAACGTTCGTGACAGAACATCCAAATGCAAATTCCTTAAGTAATTACGTTTGTACATAACAGCTGAGAGCGTTAGCGAGTCGTCTTATGCATGACACTAATGGAAGTAATGCGCTTCCACACATTCGGCGAACAAAGGCGAAACTGACAGCGATGCGCTAAGCTTGACTTTCACTGTCAGTTCATTTGACGGCAAATGCCAAATGGACTCATTCCAAAAAGCTAGCTAGCTAATCTGATGAATGTAATTTCTATTTTCTGTCTACGGAATCGCAAACGCATGTTAGTTCGTCGATTCACGGGCCACGCGGCGTAATGTCATTACCCACGGCGCAAGGTTTCCGCACTAAAAAGGCGGGATAGAACAATTAGTGAGTCGTCATCGGTGCAAAATATGGACGGGACTCTGACATTCGCGATCAAATTTGGCAGGACGCCGCAATGACTGAATCAATGGACTGACGGTTTATGTCCAGCTTTAGTAAGGTACAATTGTGATCGTACCGATTCTATAATAACATCATCGGCGTTGATACGCGAGAGAACGATGCGGTAATACATTGGAATGAGAACGGGTATGTTTCACTGTAACGCATAATGGCGTTGCTTGTGATCGCCTGACGTCGCCGAATACTTGTTGGGTGTTACGGCCTTTTAGAACCATGCCTTAATAAGATCTCGAGAGGTGCCTTAGTATGTAGGGTTTGACAATTATGTGTGATAGAATTATGTGTGTGATAGTTTCTCGGACCTAGTTAACTCAAACAGTTTGTGCTCCGGCCACTACGGATAACATAAAGCATGATGCGCCCTTAAAAATAGTAGGTACTAACAGTAATGAAGTATATCTTCCCTGAAACTATTCTCAATTTTTGAAAATGTTGTTATTGCTATAAAGTTTACAGGAAATGTAATAGTTTAACGTTCTACGGGAAATGCAGGCAACTACGGCCAGGGCTAAGATTCTGTCCGTATTATCAACGTTCTGATTACTCATATTTACTTGATAGTAATGGCGTCCGAGTTCAAAATAATAACAGATCAAGTCAAATGCAATGTCGTTTTAACCCAGTAGAAAATAATAGAGGCCCGTATTTCACATTCCTTTATATACCGTATCAATAAATAGGGAACATGCACCTATTTTTTTCTTAAGCTCTAAGGAAAGTGCTATGAAAGAGAGGAATGACTGTATAAGCGAAATAATTGTAGTGTAATTTTCTCATAAGATATGAAGCTCTAAAAAGTCATAGTTCAGACCACCTGCAAAAACACTCTATACGAAATCGACGACAGGAATGACGTCACAGCTGTTGTTCCATGTTTAAAATTCACCTTTAAAGAAATTTGCATTTATTTCGTAAATTGCTATGTTTAAGCTAATATATTTAAATTAAAATATGACGTAAACAAAATGAGGATGCCGAAAAAAAACAATCTAAACATTAAAAGAAGTTATAAAATTTTAAAAAGTTTTGATTCTAATAAAAATCGTAATAAATTTAATTTTGTTTTATATGCTTTTTTACATTTTATCCTAAATCGTATCAATGAAACTCAATTCTGATTTTTCCTGCATATAGTGTTAGCATTGTTGTGCTCCAGTAAGTAATGAAATGAATATTAGTTTTAAAAGGAACCTACGTGGGAAAATACATAAAAGGCATAACTTTTAAGAGCTTATAGACCCAGTTGTTCGGAAAGTTGGAACATAACGTACGGTATACGGTATACCTGCGCGGATTACGTCGTTAAGAAATTCATTAGCTTTAAAATTAACGAAAGATAATGTCTGTGTGTAATGTGTATTCCTAACGAATAATTACTTGTTTGTTTTCCCATACGTAAAAGCATCGTCAAAACGTAAACTCTACAGAAATAGGTGAGATTGAGTGCTTTTTCACTCGAGCAGAAGAGAGGAATAAGTACCTTAAAACCGAGCGTCACTCGGGTCGTAAACGAATTTTCCCGAATATGGCAACTTGACCGATTTTTCGCCCCTGCATATTACATCATCGAAATCGATAGACCCGTATTCCAGAACTTGATTGATCACAAATATAATATACAAATATGGGGGTAGGGGATGGGAATAGCGCAAATGTGAAAGTGATTTGGTCTGTCTGTCTGTTACGCTTTTTACGGACTAACCGCTGAACACATTTCGATGAAATTGGGTGAGGAGATAGCATGAAGCCCCAAGAAGGACATAGGGTACTTTTTGACTTCAACGCGGTCAGGTCGCAATATTAATCCGTATTTTTAGTAATCCTTCCTCGAACTAGCATTATGAACGCGAAAGTATGTTTTTTTGTTCCTTCTCCACGGTTCCACCCCTAAACATATTATCGACGTGAAATTTGGTGCAGAGAATACTGATAGTTTATGGTCCAAAGACGGGGAAAGGGTACTTTTATTTAAGAAAATTTGTCAGTCCTCAAGGAAATAGCGATAAACGACTTCTTCAATTTTTTTCAAATAATAGTATTCCTAAAAATCTTAAAACTAAGCTCTATGCTTGTGGTTTGGGCTTGAAACGACGATAAACATAGCTGCGAGTGTAGAGCTATCAAAACGTTGACAATACGGAAACACGTCAAAGTCGATATCGTTTTGACCGTATAAAATCCAGCCGGCCTCTATTCTACTGCGTTATAAGTAACGATATCGCGTTTTTATTTATTAGTGTTACCAGTAGAATAAGCAAGATTGTAATATCATTTAAAATGTATCTGTGTAAACACTGTTGGTGTATCAATAAATAAATAAATAAATAAATGCAAACGCACCCTTACCGAGGCTACTATGGACCCAGAAAAATTAAAAAATAATCTACGCGGACTAGTAATTCTTTAACGTTTTTGAAATAACATTGATATTCCTCCGCCATTGCATAGAGCAAGAGTATCCAACAGTTCAAGTCTAAGCTGAAAATCCCCATAATATTATAAATGCGTAAGTTTTTGTGTGTGTTAGTTTATCACTCTTTCATGCTGCAACGGTTAGACGGATTTAGATGATACTATTAATAATATATTGTTAACTTTATTAATATCAATTCACATTTATACCCGTGGCTCGTTTGTTTTTGACCCGTGTGGTTGCTGGGATAGAATAATGCACTCCATGTCTTCCCGTGGATGTCGTTAGAAGCGACTAAAGGGATAAAGGCTTGTAGTACTGTTGGGCGATGGACTTGCAACCTGACACTAATACACTAGTAAACTTCTTGCCATGATTGTGAAAAATTTGGTTAGAGAATTATCAATAAGTTTAAAGTTGTTGGTATTCTGTAGCTCTGCCTACCCTACTCTGGGAATGAAGGCGTGACGTTATGAATGTATGTAATTCACATTTGTATTTAATAATAAGCTTAATTTTATGAAACTAACTAGTTAATGTACGAGTAATCTCTCTATGGCTGACCGCGGGTGACCTGAATTTAAGCTAAGCTGCTTTCGTTACCACAATGTAAATATGTAACCAGTATTAAAGAAAATGTCTAAACGAAACGGAATAAATGGAATTAATTTGATTTGAAATCCTATCCAGTGGTGCTAGACAAGTTGCATTCGACAATCGTTAGCGATTATGTTTCGATTGAAAAATATATGGAATTGACGTAAGTGTCACGTTACTATCTCGGTGGGTTACGTCAATTCCATACATTTATCAATCGAAACATAATCGCTAACGATTGTCGAATGCAACTTGTCTAGCACCACAGGGTCGCTATTCTACAGGGTTATAAAACGATATTGCGTTTGACGTGCTTTATAATATCGTTTTACCGTGTAGAGTATCAGCCCTTTACTTTAAACTAGCAATACTTGTGATATTTGAGTATTTTATACTTAAAGATAACCGCTTTAACGATTTGGAAAAAAAAACACGGTAGTCGTTAACGGGGGTGAAAAATCGTTCTGTGAAGTTGTCATCTTCGAGAACATTCGTTTTCTAACCGACCGACGGCGACGCTTGATCTTCCAGGTACTAACTAATAATAATAATTACGCTACATACCAGCCGGCACAGAGGTAATCAACCGAACCTAATATCCATATCGCGTGCATTCCATCAATGAGAATCAATCTATCGAATTAACGATCGTTTCCCTTCGAATAAATACGATTGTTATAATTCGTTATTAATTAGTCTTGTAAAATGAAGGAGAGTTCGTCTATGAGTTCTACAACGCCGCCTAAATTGACTCTAGGGCCTCTTTTCTATTGGGTTAAAACGATATTGCCTTTGACGTGTTTTGGTATTTTTTTTACCTATGCCGCCATTACTGTGAAGTTAATATGAGTTATCAAAACGTTGCAGCCTAACATGCTGCCACGGGAACTAGTGTGAACTGACGTCAAAAGGGAACTAGTGTCAAATATTATTATGAAATTATTAAAATCACAGCCCGGGTTTAAGTTGCTTAGTAGACTAAAGACTCAAGTCAAACAAAACACATTTTTATACTTAAACCTTTATTCTTACGTTGGAATATGGAATAGACGAATTAAGGTCCCGAGCCCATGTCAAAATTGACACGGTGGCCTAGTTGCCCTAGTGAAACTGCCTCCGAAGCCAGCGGTCGTGGGTTCAAATCCTGGTAAGGGCAGATATTTGTGTGATGAGCGCGAATATTCTGTTCCTGAGTCTTGGATGTTTTCTATGTATTTAAGTATTTATTTCTCTACATAAGTGTGTTTTTGGTGTCTAGTACCCATAGTACAAGCTTAGAGCTTACATACATACATACATAACATCACGCCTTCATTCCCAGAGCGGGGTAGGCAGAGCTACAGAAGTACCAACAACTCTAAAAAGACATGTTAATAATTCTGTAACCACATTTTGCACAAGTAGGCCGAGATGTTTACTAGTATATTAGTGACAGGTTGCAAGCCCATCGCCTACCAATACTAGAAGCCTTTATTGCCTTAGTCGCCTCTTACGAGATCCACGGGAAGACATAGAGTGGCACTATGCTAACCCGGAAACCACACGGGGCTACGTTTCTACGTTTTTATAGTTCTTATTTACTCGACTGTAATGGTGGCTGAGTTAAAAACAATACGATAGTACGCGCGTCGTCAGGCGACCGACGGAAGCAAGCATTTGCGGGCATCAAACCTGCGCGGGCGCGCGCCGCCAGGCCGCCACCACTACTCGCATGAGACCCACGTGCCTTATGACCGTATTAATAAACTCGTCTCAGTTTAAATTCCCATCTTAAGAGACGTCAAAGTAAACGCCAAATAGATTTCGTTCGCACGTTAAGCTGACGACTTTTAAAAAGATTTGATGAATTTTAGTATCCGTCCTGGACAAGGATAACGAAACAAAAGCAATATGGTCTTGCCAAGTCGAATAGAGGGCCTAAAACTACTATTAAACTAGGTAATATTTAAATATTAAGCCACCATAACCCTGTCACTTTCAGAACTTAAAATGTGATGTTCATCTAATATTTACAAATTTAACCAAATTTATTATAATCGTTTACTTTAAAGGCTACAAAACATTTTTTTTTATTGTACAATCTGCCTATAAAGCATTAAGCAGAAAGCGCCTTATTATTTTAAGGCTCAGAGCTCGTCTTGAATTGTTCCTTATTCAAATATTTACGTCTAAGGAGCTTTTATGTCAACTTTATGTTTCTTCGGCTTTTTCTTTTACGGCGTTCGCAGTGATTTCACCAATGACCGGTGGGAAAAAGGAAAAACCAGCCAAGAGCGTGTCGGGCCATGCGTGGTACAGGGCTCCGTTTATAGCTTGGATGACTCGACTATTACTCGTTATTTGAAAACCATATTTAGTTGTGATAGTTGACGGACATACATATACATAACATCACGCCTTTATTCCCAGAGTGGGGTAGGCAGAGCTACAGAAATACCAACAACTCTAAAAAGACTTGTTGATAATTCTGTAACCACATTTTGCACAATCAGGCCAAGAAGTTTACTAGTGTATTAGTGACAGGTTGCAAGCCCATCGCCTAACAGTACTACAAGCCCTTATTCCCTTAGTCGCCTTTTACGACATCCACGGGAAGACGGACATTTAATTATATTAAAATTAGCACTTTAAAGTTTATTTCGCAAACGGATCCCTGAATCGAAAATCATCATTACATACCTCCACTATTGTTTCAATATTTTATTTTACTAATCTGAAACCCTGCCGAACTTACAACTTTGTAATTTAAGTATATCGAGTTAAACCCCGGACAGAAGAACAGAGACGGACATGGCGAAACTATGAGGGTTCCTTGTTGACTATGGAACCCTAAAAAAGATACATACTCATACATACATAACATCACGTCTGATTCCCAGAGTGGAGAAGGCAGAGCTACAGAAATACCAACAACTCTATAAAGACTTGTTTATAATTCTGTAACCACATTTTGCACAAACAGGCCTAATGTTTACCAGTGTATTAGTGACAGGTTGCAAGCCCATCGCCATCCACACGGCAAAAAAGATAACAAAACTAAATCACTTATGTTCCAACTTTATGTTTAAAAAGATCATTTTTTCCTGCCAACTCTTAGAGTTAACAATAAAAGCGCAAAAGAACAAATGTTGCAACTCTGCAAAGAGCAATTAAAAATCTTACTCTTCGACTTAGGCTAACGTCTTTGTGAAAGTTTAATTGTTTAAAATGTGCATTTTCTTGCGTTAGTTGGCGGCGTGCCAGCCTGAGCCATCCCTGGCAGCGGCTACCGCGTTAACCTGACTTAGCACCTTCTTTATTACACTAATAGTGGGGGAGGGCATCTTCCACTAACATTTATAAACGGTATAGCTAATTCACTTGATGGTTGCGGTCTTTAAGTGTTAGCTTTCAACATTATTTAAGAAGAGAAATTGTCAGCGCGGTGATCGTTATCTTTATTTTTATCCGTTTTTATCTGTTTATCGTAGCAACGTAGCTTTTTTATGATAATAAGAAGGCACACGAGCACTCAGGCCACCAGTGGGCCGAGCACGCTGCCACGGGACTTAGTGTCAAATGACGTCAAACGGGAATTAGTGTCCAAATATTATTATGAAAATATTAAAATCACAGCCACCCGGGCATTAAGTTGCTTAGTTATAAAAGGACTCAAATCACACAAACCACACTTTTATTTTAAACCTTAGTTCTTTACACTTACTTGGAATATGGAATAGACGAATTAGAGTCCCGATCTTATGTCAAGAATTGTCTCGTGGCAGCGTGCTTGGCCCACTGATGGTATGTGGAATCTGAGACCCATAGACATTTGAATTCTCAAGACCGCAATCCTAAGCCCTCAAATGCGTTGCCAACCCTGAGGAATAAGATGATATAACTAAAGCCTCTAGTAATTTCACCGGTTGTCTTATCCCCACACCGGTACACAACGAAATAGATGGACCGATTCAGCGGCGGTTTTTGAAGGTCCGTGCCGGAAGGGGGGGACCCTGTCCGTTCATCCTTCCATCCTAACTTTAAAGAGCTGTATCAATTAAACCGTATTAGATAGGGGTTTTTTTTCAGAGTTCGTGTTATTTATGGCGATTTATTTTTATTAAACTGAGTTAATAAAGTGACTTTATTTTTGTAGTACCTTAATACGACAAAACATAGAAGCGTCAAAATTACTAAATGATTATAGTACTCAAACAATTATTTACTAAAACAAACACAAAGAGTCGAATTGATAACCTCCCCCTTTTTTGAAGATGGTTAAAAATGGTCATGTGCGAGTTAAGCAGGTGCTGGTTTGAAATCGAATGATTCTTTCTTTCTTGTTATTTGTTTCACTAGTTTACATATTTTATTATTTTCAGACCCTGATAATGAACCAGCGGCCGGAGGTGTGGGAAGGCTCGGAGTTCATCCTGAGCTGCATGGCCTACGGCTCCCCTGATATCGTGTTCGCCTGGTACAAAGACGGAATCAAAGTCAATTTTAATGGAACAACCAGGTATTTCTGCGCATTTACTCCAGTCTGTAGAGACTTTAAAGGCTTTTTAGGTTTTTTATGTATATGGTTAAGTAATGGACTCCTAATAAGAATCCATGTTTTGAAGCTGGGGAGGGAGGCGTGAGCCGCCATTTTGAATTGAAGGTGCCTTGAAATGACTCAAGTTTGTCACCTTCAATTCAACGCTTCACGCTTCTTACGCGCTCACGCCTTCTCTCTGCATAATGCTTTTTCTATTAATATTACAAAAGGTAAATCGTCGGTTTAGATGTGACACCTCGTAAGCACCATTTTTTGGTAAAATTAGATGTTATTGCAGAAAGTTTTAAACACTCTTAAATCTCTTAAAACCCGTCCGTCTTGATACAGGTTGTGTGCTCAAAATTTGGATGGCTTTTTACTACTTTTTTTCGGACTTCATCATAATCCGAAGAGACTAAAACTTGCCATTTTTTACCTCTCACCGACGAGGGGTTTAAACAAGAGATGGTAGTTACGCGCGCTGTCACAAACCTAGACCGATGATAATTGTGCGACTTAGTGAGATTTTGGCGGACACAGATTATGTGTATGGATTCAATTTGTGCTGGTTTAATAATGTATGTACAGTCAAGCTCTCAGAATAAGATGCAAAAGTGTATACATATTTAAAAACTGAACTGTACTTATACACATTACAATACGATTCGTATTTTAGGGACATTTGGACGCGAACAGTAGCCGAAGATGCCTTGGGACGTCGGATGTCCGTGCTCGGTATCTCGGAGGCCAAGCGGCCGGACAGTGGCCGGTGGTCCTGCTCGGCCGACGACGCTGGCCGCAAGAGGTGCAAAGCCCTGAAGCTGGCGGTGCTCCGGCCACCGGACATTCGCCTCGTGCCGTCGGCTTTGACTGTCAATAAGGTAAGATCAACGGAGCCACCCTATCGAATTGTGGTGGGCTGGCTGAGGCAACTCAAATATCACACTCACTTCTTTAGATTATCTTATCCCATTTATGTCTTGCCTCATCGAGTGTGACGCCAAAGGAAAACAGATGAATATAAATTGAGACATGATAAAGTCACTCTCAATAACTAGTTACAACGACTATGTGTCTGTTCTTTGGATGTATTAAACTTGATCATCTTTTCATGAGACTGTTAAACGTTAACGTTAAAACACGATAAGAAACAGAATTCTTAATAGTTTTATTTATCAAACATGACACCTTTTTCGCATGTTTTTGGTTAAATCTTCGAAACCTTTTGATTGAAACGATGATTTTTGATTCAATAGTAGAGTACTTATAACGTCCTAATATTGGTAAACTATTTTCTCAATAATTTGTTATATAGTAAACCGCAATTATTTGAATTTGACGCTGCAATCTGGCCGCGCGCAAACTATCTCCATCTCACGTACTTCGCGCAGAGGCACATGAAGCCAACCCTTTAGCTTTTTTTTTTTTTTTTTTTTTTTTAATGGCTTTGCAAGGATTAGCCAATGTCACGTACTAGGAGGATTAAAGTTAGGGAAACAGGATATTGTCTTCAGACAACTGAAGGAACGGAAATTTGGAAAATAAAGGATTGGGTTTTCTGGAATAGGTATATAATACTTATATTTTGATATCATTTTTTTCTATAAATACAGATAAAGTTTTATATATATCATAAGAATTTGTACATAATAAACAAGTTATGGATGTTGGGAAAGGTATGCGCAAAGCCTGAAGACTTGAAAAGAAAGTAGACCGTTCGTACAATCTACATCCAAAGAAAACGTGGTTCAGATCCCCGTACTCCCCGCAGGAGCAATTTGGGTCCGACACAACATTCACTCTATGCAAATGCGCTGGGGTACAAACGTGACCCAAACGCATTCTACACAGAATAGATGTAGTAGCTTTGGAGAATACCATTTTGTGAAACCACGGCTTCACCGGAATTGAAGTCTGAATTTTTCTGTAACTTTTGCCCGTTGATGTCCCACTATTCCAAAGACGATTCCACTCTTCATATAAATATACTTTGGCCATGTTAACTAAATCATGACAATAATTAAAGTAAGGCACAGTATCCCCTGAGCGTATAGCCTCATTTGCCAGTTGGTCGGCCCTTTCGTTCCCAGGAATGCCCACATGACTGGGCACCCAAGCCAACACGACATCACAACCCTTCAATGAACACTTATATAAAAGATTACGAACTTCAAAAACAGTTGGAGATTGTTTATGAGACTTAAACGGAAACCTCATAATAGCTTCCAAGGAGCTGCGCGAGTCAGAGAAAATAATTGTTTTTGGTATTTTCAACATAAGGATATATTCAATTGCTTTGAGCAAACCGTAACATTCGCCGGTATAAACAGATGTTTCGGGAGGAAATTTAATTAGTTGAATTCCTTTATATTGCAAATGGTACACCCCAACGCCAACACGACTTTTATCTGCATGTTTAGAGGCATCCGTATATATACAGTGCCAGTCAGACCATTCATTATTAATAATGTTAATAAATTCAAGTTTTGGGTTGATGTCATTCTTTGACAACCCTAAATCAAATTTAACTTGTGGAACCGAAATAAGACTATTGTAGTTGTGTTGATATAAAGGGAGAATATCACTTCGATAGGTAGATGCTTCCAAACTTTTAAATTTTCTATGACTTTTTACTAAACATGGAGGAACTTTATGGGTCCAATAATTACAGGTGTCAATATCTTGTGATAGTTGACTAACCTTTAGAAATAACGGATGTGAATTTAGCTGTAAAGTACGAAAAAAAAATTTATCACAAAGGAACTGTCTTCTCAAGCTTAGAGGTGGATCACAGCATTCAACCTGGAGACAATTGATTGGACTCGATTTCATCGCGCCAGTTACTAATCTTAAGGCCTTGGACTGGACGGAATCCAACTTTTTAGCTGCGCTTTTACCACCGGGATGTAATAAGAAAGTACCATAATCTAATACACTCCTAATCAAAGCATTATATAACAGCCTCATTGTGAAAGGATGAGCGCCCCACCAGACGCCTGTGAGACATCTTAAAATATTTAAATTTCGTTCACATCTTAATGATACATGTTCAAAGTGAGGTATACCAGTAAGTTTAGAGTCTAATATTACTCCTAAAAATTTTGCTTGTTCTTTAATTGGTAGTAAAAAGCCATTGTATTTAACATGAATAGATGGCAGAATTCGCTTTCTAGAGAAAACTACAACAGAACTTTTAGACGGTGATAAATCTAAAGCATTATTGTTCAACCAATACTTTAATTCGTTCAATGCTAAAGATAATGACTCACTAATGTTGGCTATAGATCGACCAGAAACATATAAAAGTAAATCATCCGCATATTGGAGAACATTTGCGTGTCTATTTACCGAAAATTCTAAATCATACGTGTAAATATTATACAGTATGGGGCTCAAAACAGAGCCTTGTGGCAAACCTTTCCATACAGTTCTATGAATAAATTCATTTTGAGACTGGTCTAATGGGTACTTTATATATCTTTCATACAACATATTTACAATAAAATTAATTAATAAGTTAGGGATATTCAATTTTATCAATTTGTTTTTCAGAATGGAAATGTTGACATTATCATAAGCAGCATTTATATCTAGGAAGGCAGCTATCAGGGAATCATTATTTGAAAAACTAAGTCTTATATCTGTGGTAAATATGCTCAAACTGTCAATAGTACATTTACCTTTCCTAAAACCGAACTGATTATTTGATAACAATTTATTACGTTCTAAAAACCATTCCAAACGAATTTTTATTAAATGTTCGGCAGTTTTAGCTAACACAGATGACAGCGCTATGGGTCTATATGATGTCGGGTCCGAACTCGGTTTATTAGGTTTTTGCAATAAAATCAACGTTTGAGTTCTCCATGTTAGGGGAATGTTACCCGAAATCATAACATTGTTGATCAAAGATAGATAATAACCGAGGCTATTATCGTCAAGATGTGATAGAAAAGAATAAGGAATCCCATCTTCACCTGGAGCGGTATCTTTGGTCAATGATAGAACGCCCTTCAATTCCTGAAGGGTAAATGGTAAATTTAAATCTACATAACTATTATTATTGCATAGTGGAGCAATAAGAGCCTCAGGTACATAGGGAGGCGCTAAACGATCCATAACTTGTTCCGCTAGCACTGGGGATATTTTATTTTGATTTGAGTCATTAAATGCAGATCTAAACTTTCTAATATTTTGCCAAACAATTGATGGTGACACATTAGGGTTTAATGATTTACAGAAACTACGCCATCCTTCAAACTTTTTCTTCCTAAGTAACTCCTTAGTAGAGTTAGCAATTTGTAAATAATAATCAAAGTTGCCATCAGTCATGTTCTGACAATATTGCTTCTCTGCTGCCTTTCTTTCTTTGACTGCAGTGGTGCATTCAGAGTCCCACCATGGTGGTGATGGAATATATCTTACACCACAACTTTTTAAGGGAAAGATTTCATTTGCAGCTTCTATCAATGCTGTTGCTAAAGATTGTGAGCAATGTAATATATTTGAATTGCCTATTTCTGGTAAATTTTGTACTTTTTGTTTAACCACTTCTCTATATGAACTCCACTTAGCATCTGTTAGTTTATGTTTTATACGTGGTCGTCTTACATGTTTTGGGGGTTTTGTAAATGGAAAAGTTATAACAATGGGATAGTGATCACTACCATATGTGGATTTTGCAGTTGACCAGGACAAAGAAGAAGCAAGATCAGGAGTACAAATGGATAAATCAGGTGCACTTGGAGTTCGTGCTAGCCGTGTTGGTGACCCAGTATTCAAGATACATAAGTTATGGGAGCTAATTAACTCCAGAAGTTGTTCTCCATAATAGGTTGATGAAGCACAACCCCACAATTGATGATGTGAATTAAAATCTCCTAAACATACAAATGGTTTTGGCAAAACATTAAAAATTTGCTTAATTTCATTGAATATGTCATTATTAGGGCGAGAAAAATATATTGAAACATAACAAATACTATTTACAATGACTGCAATAGCAGACAAATTGTCACCATGGATGGGGAGTGTGACAGATGAAAAGGTTAAAGAGTTATTAACCAGAATAGCTACTCCTCCATAGCCATCATTCCTGTCTTCTCTAAAACAGGAATAGCCAGGAATTTTAAACAATGAATCCTTTTTTAACCATGTCTCTTGGAGACATATGATAAAAGGATCATATTTATTAATTACATGTATTAGATCTTGTTTCCTACTGTTAAGACTAAGACAATTCCACTGAACCAAGAGAGCCCCCTGATCCATTATTAGTGTTACTAGGAATTAAATATAGTGCGTCAATAACTGCGGCAGCGTTGGACGGTGAAATTGTGTTAGATTGAGTAAGTAATTGAATAATAATTTTAATAATTTCTGCAGTGTTCAGGTTGTTTTCATTATTATTTTTAAAAACAGGCTTACCCTTAGGAAGCACTGGTTCCCTAATTATTTCAAAATGGGCAGAGCGATCATACCCTTTGGAAAGTTTTGGGGGTGTGTGTGGTTTCAAAAATACAGTTTTTCTGTGTGATTGAGTTGCAATATAATTTGGAATTGGTCTCGGCTTTTGTGGACTATGTTGTATGATATGCGAATTTGAGGGTGAAGTTGGTGTTGCAAGCAAGGCTTCGGCATATGATGCTCTAGACACAGGAGGATGCATTTTAATTGCCTCCATATATGAAATACAACTTTTGCTCATGGTCTCTTTAATTCCTTTTTGTCTATTATATTCTAAACATGATTTGCTAATTGCTTGATGAGATCCTTTGCACAAACAACACCTGAATTCCTCCTCTTCAATGTCACAGTTGTCACCAGAGTGACCTTGGCCACACTTGTAACATCTGGGCACTGATCTACATTGGTTCTTAACATGTCCATATCGACAACAGTTATAACATTGCACAGTAGGATAAATGTAAAGCTCAACTGGTAAAGCAGTATAGTACATATAAACCCGGGTAGGTAGTACTTGTCCGTCAAATGTAACAATTACAGTTCCGGTGTTAATAAATTGACTGCTATTGTTAACAATAATTTTTCTTTTCATCCGCCTAATTTTAATAACAGGTCCACAACCGAGTGGCAAACTTATAGATGCCAGCACCTCTTCCTCAGACCAGTCATTAGGGACGCCTTTCACAACACCCATGCGTGTGACATTAAATGTTGGAATAAATGCTTTATATTTTTCCGGTTCCAGATTTGGGTGCGTTAAAAAGTGGTTGGCGTCGGTGTAGTTAGCGAATGCTAAGGTTATTCGGTTTCGACCCACACGTTTTAAACTTCCGTTTTCAATACCCTTAATATTATTATTTTTTAAAAATCTACCGAAAGTAACCGGATGAAGTGTTGTGCCGTCGGTGCTGCCTTCTTTTTGAATATGAATTACATATGGCGCTAAATCTGTTTCCTGATATCGAGCACGACCAATGGGCACCCGAGGAGAAGAAGAATTGAGAGTAGGCATTGCGGGTTCCGAAGAGGGGATCATATCTGACATAGGGGGATTCAAATTTGTGTTCTTTTGTATGTTAATTTCACAATTACAACTATTAAGAGTGGCCTTACCATCTTTGCTGTTCTTTTTCTTTTTATTGCACGTCGTGCAAACCCGTGGTAATAACTTTCTTTTAAGTTTATTGTCAATATTGGAAACGGACGTGTCCGTGTCCATGGATGACTCAACCGCCGCTATTAAATAATCCATCTTAGATGGAACGTCATCTGGCCCTGGAGGGAGAGTTACTGTCCCTCCAGGGTCAGGGGGATGATCCCCCATAGCAATATATTAAATTTTTGATAAATATATGAAAACTTACCTATATATACAGCTAATTACAAAAACTATACTAAAATCACTTTAAATATATACAATAAATACAAAAAACCAATCCTTTTTCACTTAAAATATTAAATTTTAAAATCAAGGTGAAAAAACCGCGTCTGCCGTATACGAAGTTTCCCGCCCTTTTTTTCACCCTTTAGCTTGTTGTGTGGGCGTGGCAGCAACGTGGCCTCTTTTAACTCCAAACTGCATACTGTTCTCTCACTTTTCAACCCGTAGTCCCTGTTAGAAAGTGTTTTATTTATTAATGCTAGTAATTATTTGAAACATACATAGTTATTGAACTTAAAAAACAATATTTTTGGACACATTCACAAAAATCCGGAACATGGCTGAGCGGGTAGAACCATATATAAACATTTTATTCATAAATATAAAATTGTAGACCGTCGTCCATCCACGAAGCAATCAGATTTAATACATAATGCAATAAATGTATTACTGATTAGCAGTGATCGGATAGCTTAGTATGGATATACCTTATAATCCCAGATTTTCACTTTGTAAATTTTTAAAGTTTGTGTTTGGTTTAAAATAAATATCAGAGGACATTACAAAGTTTGACCTAGTCTCGCAGTAAGCTTTTTTTTGTTTTATTTTATGATTGTACCTACTACAAACATTTCTCATCGCTATGTCTTATTAAGTGGTTACTACTTTCACCTAATTAACGAAATATGTAATGTTTTCATTTTAAGTAAATGATATAATTACAATGACATAAAGTCTTATTCTATCCCATAAACTTCAATTAATTTCATGTCAGGCAAATATTCTGTGAAAAAATATGAATCCCGGGTCTTATCCATATTCTTTGTAATGTTTGAGGTCATTCACCCGAAATTGCACTACCTATTCCGATCACTGCGATTAGATACTCGAAGTTGCTTCTGATGCGTGTCAATAACACGATATTTCCTTTAAATTTCCGATATAAAAATATCTTTCTGTAGATTCCGCGCTAATTTTACTCCATTGGTTCACTAGGCTAGGAATATCAGAACGAAACCCATACAGACAGACCAATTAAATATTAGCATTCTGGGAAATGATTTAATTCGTTTAAAGCGTTTAATTCGTAGGTACCCTGCCACTTAATTTTACTTTGCAAGACTGCTTAAATTTATGTAAACTTCAGCAATATTCCGGCCAGGATAGCGGAAACCAATACGTAGAAGACGTGACAGGCGTCATACAGCTCTATACAACCCTTTAATTATGGCACTACCCGTGGTCCCACTATTCCGACCCATTTAATTTTGTTTGTGGCGATCGCCGAGCATCGCTACCACTGCCGCTAACGAGGTATCTCCATCGATTGAAACAATGAGCGTACAGCATTAAAAAACCGGCCAAGTGCGAGTCGGACTCGCACACCAAAGGTTCCCATTTATTTTGTATTATTTGTGGCAATAGAAATGCTCTGTGAAAATTTCAACTACCTATAACGGTTCATAAGATACCGCTGGAAGACAGAATGACGAACAGCGGAGGCTTAGTAATAGGGTGAGCACCCTTGGGGTACGAAACCCTAAAAAAGAGTAACTGTTTATTTTTTATTTTTACTCACATAATTATCAATAGTAACAAGGGTACCTACCCAACTGTCCGTCTCCTATTAGATTTATTTTGATATAATTGTGTTAGAAGGTAGTCTAAAAACACGGTAGGTTATAATTTATAAGCGTCTGCATTTCATACAACCCTAATCATCTGATTAAATATTTAATTAAATCTAAAAAAACAACCACGTGGCTCTGTTGAACAGCCAATCACAACTGTTTTGTCGAGCTTTGACTTATCAGTGATCTGCTGCTATTGGCTGAAGAACGTGGTACGCGGTTGTTATGGTTCCGAGGTCAACAAGGAATACTTATACAGTCTCACCATGTCCGTCTGTCCGTCGTTTTACTCTGGGTACTACCAAACCTGTTATCCATATTTTCGAGTATCGGGGGATACTTTAGGATTTTTTTAACTCGAAAAGTGTCATTTTAAGAGTGGCTTTTCCTCCTTCGCATAGTTAAGTACTTTTACCTTGTTAAGTACGAAAATCGTTCTTATTTCTTTACAGGAAGATATACATCTGTCCCTATCACACAAATTGACTTATACTATGGGTTCTAGATTAGACTGCGAAACACATACTTCTATAGAGAAATAAAAATTTAAATGTATAGAAAATATCCAAGACTCAGGAACAAATACTCGCGCTCATCACACAAAATACCTTACCAGGATTTGAACCCGGCACTGCTAGCTAAGTATAGCAGCGCTAATTTACCTATACTATTTTATTCTAATCTAATTCAATAATGGTAAGGGTGACAACGTGAGCATCACATGCCTGGCCGTGGCGGGGCGCATGCACGGGGTCCTGGGGTTCAGCTGGGCCCGGGAGAAGACCCTGCTGCCCATGGCGCCCGGCAAGGAGGTCTGGGAAGACCTGTACCCGGCTGGAAGCGTTTTGAAGCTCTACAATGTTCAGGTATAACGATGATGATGTCTTCCTGTTATCCATCATCAGAGACAAAGTCAAAGGTTTTTCAATAAACCAGGAAAAATACCCAGGGTTACCATGACATGCCTAAGCAATTAAGTTTAGGATGAGCGTAAAAGACAGAGCTATAGCAGTTATATAGTTCTGTCTCTTTCTCTCACCGTAAACTGAATTGCTTAGCCATGTCATGGTAACCCCCCAGTAGGCCGAGCACGATGCCACGGGACAATTTTTGATATAGGTAGGGTCGGGACTTTAATTCGTCTATTCCATATTCCAATGTAAGTATAAAGAAGTAAGGTTTAAAACAAAAGTGTGTTTTGTGTGATTTGAGTCCTTTTATTACTAAGCAACTTAAACCCCGGTTGGCTGTTATTTTAATAATTTCATAATAATATTTGACACTAGTTCCCGTTTGACGTCATTTATGACACTAAGTCCCGTGGCAGTGTGCTCGGCCCACAGGTCGAACTTAGCTTTTCTTTTTACTAGTACAGGGGACAGAAGAAACTTACATCATAATTGGATGTTTATAAGTAGATGAAAACTAAAAATCATGTAATATCCTAGCTTTAGATGATAAGATTTTGATGCAAGTAAAAAAACCTCACTGTTTTGTTGAATAAAGCCTTTTTTAATTATTTTTTTAATTAGGGAACTCGCACCGAGATCATCCATGCTTTACTCTTAGGTATGTCATATCATAGTTGTCTTATATCCTATCCGCATATGTTTGACCATAGGGCATTAAGATTTAATGCTGTCCTTAATTTGTTATCTCAAGAAGTTAACACTGTATTGACTCAACTGCTTGAAAAAAAAAGATTTATTTTCAACTCCAGACACATTAAAAAGTTACCTGGTGACAATGAGTAGTCCTGTACGCTTAGCACAAGTTGCATTTTGCTCGCTAGTCGCTCAGTGCGTCTCTATCGTTACATAATAGATAGAAAAAAGTCGCGGACAACTTGTGCTAGCCCTCCTGAGGGCGTAGCCGAGATGCAAACGCAGCTAACGTTTACTCTAAATGTATGGAGTTGACATAAGCGGTCGAGCCATTCTGTCATATTACGTCAATCCTATACATAATGTCGATTTTCGAAGATCGTTAAGTTAGCGTTTTGCATCTTGACAAACCTCCTACCATGTTATTCTCTGAAATAATTCATAGCAAGGTACACTAGTTGACCCGTCAGCGTGGTTAAAATACCTGTTCGAGGTGTCTCGACCTTGTTCGAACTTCGACACTCAGTCAGTGAACACCAAACTTAACTGTTAACTATTGTTTCCAGAAATCTGGGCAGTACCACTGCCAGGTTTCCTCGGTAGCTGGCACAAACTCTAAGGGAGTGACCATGTGGGTACTCGGACCCACTGACGAGGCCTGCCAGGCTGAACCGTCCCACGGGCTAAGGTGGCCGAAGACAGCGCCAGGAGCCCACGCGTCGGCTGCTTGCCCCCCTGGACATAGTGGGGAGACTACAAGGTAACAAAATGAATGAGGCTCCAGCAAAATTGTTCTAGTTTTAATAGAAATTATAGACTTTATCGCTTTAATAGCTTTCATCTCATTAAAGACCGCGAGTCACCAACTGTCTAATTCCCATAGGCAACTCTTAAGTTCTGCCTCAAGTCTACCATTATAAAAAGCTTAAACGCCAAGATAGTAGGGAATTCAGAGGATTTAAAATTACAGGGGTTTTTTAATAAATGTTTTGTTTTTCTCCAGATTTTGTGAACCAAAAACCAGCCAACGCGAAGTTAAATGGAGGCTACCGGATTTTTCAGCGTGCGTTGCAGATTCGCTGAAAGACATTTTCGAACAGGTATACACCTAAATGCCATCGAATCATTATACATATTATAGTAACTTACCACAAACTTACACTCTATTCTGCCACCCAGCCAGTGCCCGCATATTTCTTGGCATTCTATCTTTGGCCTCAGGATATGCAACGCCCTTACAATTTTGCAATTGTTTATCATCTCTTACCATGAAATAACCTTTATGGTGTGCTCGTTAGCTCTCTGCTGTCCATGAAAATAAAGCTTAATAGGCGAAAACTAACTACAGTGGATATTCGTATTTCAGTTCAGCCGCATATCCTACGGGTACTCCTGGGGCAACGTGACCGATGTGTCCCACCAGTACGGGGCAGTCCTGCGCTCCCTGCCCTCACACCCCGGAGCCGGCACTATCCCCCTTCAGCACTCCAGGAAGATGCTGTACTACCTGCTGTCTGCCGCCGGCAAGCCTAGAGACAGGATAGAGAGCGTGCCGCACTTGCTCAAGATATATGACACGTTGTTGAAACATCCTGACACGTTTTTGGATGAAGAGGTAAGCTGAGGCTCTTCGTGCTCTAGGTAAACTGGTTAGGGAGGCCAGGCTGCGGCATCCACTCCCAACGCATACAATGGCTTATTCGAGACCAAGTACTATGATAGGTGGACAAGAATTGCTTGATTTATTTATTTTTGCCGCAGCCACAACGCAGCTATGTTTTTCTTCTGGCTTTCACGCAATGTCCACGTCTCCGCGGCGTAGAAAAAATCGGGAACACCAATGCTCTGACAAGTCGGATCTTAGTGCCTTTTGTCATGTTGTTTCTCCATATTTTCTTCATATTGCCCCACTTGATTTCATCTAAATCTACGGCGGGGCCGTTACTGGATATATCAATGCGTCTCGGTAACGAATGATTGGACCACCTCGCAATTTCCAATTTGTATCACCTCGGGCGTGCTACTATTGGCTCGATCAATAATCATAGTTTTTGTTGGGGTGGTTTATTTTTAAAACCAAAATCGAGAACAATCCAAAATTAATATTCTTAACGATTGCCAAAGCTAGCTCACACAAGATGTTAAACGCTTCGTTGGGTCGTTGTTGAAAAATCAGTGAACCGTTATTCGACTAACTTGTTTGCGATTAAGCTAACAAGTGGATAAAAACTCAGTCTTATACCCATTAAATAAATAGTCTATACACGTAGAAAAAAAGTGCCAAAAACTAAAAAACGTGTAAATGACATATTTGGGGTTTCACCCACCTCACACCAATTACTCGCACAAATTGACCTAGTCCCTAACTAAGGTCATATATTATGAAGGCTTAGACAAAAATTATCATACTTATACCTGTACTTATTGTAGTCCATCCTCGTTTAGTCAAATTTGGTTAAAGACCAGCCATACTGCCTATATATGACGGCACGTTAGCCTCGTTGGAAGTGACCCTGCCTTCGAAGCTATGGGTCCTGGGTTCCAATCCCGGTAAGGGCATATATTTGTGTGATGAGCACGAGTGTTTGCTCCCGAGTCTTGTGTTTTCTATGTATTTAAGTATTTATTTCTCGATATAAGTATGTTTATCGTTGTCTAGTATCCATAGTACAAGCCTAGAGCGTAGTTTGGGACTAGGTCAATTTGTGTGACATTGTCCTGTGATATTATTATTAGTATTATATCGTTCTTACAGAAAATATACGAACTCCAAAACGCAATAGCCGACGCAGCCGGCATGCAGGACAACCTGGACCTCCACCTCCACCAGTTCTCAGTCAAAAGCAAGCCAGTTCGCGATGACAATGCAGCCCATTTCAAGATGCAGGCTATCCCCACTGGTACCGAGGAGTGGCTGCTAACCTCAGTGGGTGTAGAGCTGGTGGGCAGGAACGGCAACGCGTCGGTGATAGCGGTTCAGTACCACAACTTGGCAGCTAGACTACCATCTTTGGGGAGGTCGATTGAGTTCAAGTGAGTATGATGTTACGCCGCCTAATCAGTTATTAGGTTATTTAAATTAATATAGGGAAAGTTGCTTGGATTTTGAACTTCGGCACATGTTCAAACAAGTTACATAGTTCTTCTGTATGTTTAGTAAAGCGTACAGTAATAAAGGGAAGGGAGGAGCCAAATCGTACGAAAATAAGATCCGTCTTGTGAACTCCTACTTTATAAAATATGCTAAACAAAGTTTCAATCATTCCTTACGTCTTATTTTATGACTTATTCATTATTTATTATCTTTGATTGTTTCTTTAAGTCAAAAGTTTGTTTAAATAATATTCAGTTTCCATTTTTAGTTTGTTATGTTTTTTACATTTTTATTTGTGTTGATTTCACTTTATTTTGATTTACTTATTGATTGTTTTGTTGGCGTGTGCGCGCGGTTGTAGCGAGTCTAGTTCTAGGAGCGGCCGCGAGATGGAGTTTTTGGTGGCGTCACCGCAGGCGCAGATGTGGGCGGCCGGCGCCGGCGTCGACCGCGCGCTGCCGCACACGGTCACGCTGCTGTTCACGCACGTGCACAACTACAGCGCTGTCGGTGAGTAGAAAACTTACCCAAAGTCCACAATGGGTGAGTCAGTCGCGATCACAAGGGCGTTTTCCAAAAAAAGTGTACATCGTTAAGGACAAATTTAAGAAAATATAACTTTTTCCATTTCGTCACGAAAGTTAGCCATACATTTAGATATGTTAATTTTCGTGACGAAATGGAAAAAGTAACATTTTCTTAATTTTGTCCGTAACGATGTACACCTTTTTTGGAAAACGCCCAAGCTAATGGAGGCACTTCACTTTGTTATTAGTCAAATATTTTCGTTGCATCTCATTACGATTTCATCGAATTGCATTTCACTCGGTATGTCAAATATTAATGATGTAAGATCAATATTTTGTTCTCCCTTTGCCAGGGAGAAGGCACATAGAGACCGCATGGTATCTAGCAATAAAAAAAAAACATTAAATTACTTTTTTATAACCTTTTGTCTGTACTCATGTCTTTGATCTACCAAAATCCATTTAGAATAGAAAAAAAATGCTAGGCCTGGCTAAGGGTTAAACATGGCCAAGTGCAGCGCTAACATAAGTAAGATACGATTGTATTCAGATATTTTTGATGGCGCTACAGTCGCGGTACAGTCACCATCAAAAATATCAGACACACAGGGTCTGTCATGAGTGTTATGACAATGACTCAAAAATATCTGATACATTGTTATTACGCATAGGAAATTTTAAAAGAGACTCTTTCAACCAAAAAAATACTTCGTATACGTCGCGACGGCGTTAGACGACATTAATATTAATAGAATAGGTAAATCACCGTTTCATTGGCACCCAAAAAACCAGACATTGACATCTAATGGATTGTCGTTGTCACCATAGACGACATTGGACTCAACGTACCTAAAATGAGGGGGCGATGACAGTTTTACCCTAGTAGTGATACTTTTATTCTGTATGGTCACAAGCTTTATTCAATAATGTTGAATTACGTGTCACTGATATGTTGTGTTCACCAGCGTCAAAGCTGGCGTGCGGAGTGCGCACGCAGGCGGAGCCCCGCGCGTGGAGCACGAAGGCGTGCGAGGTGCGCGTGCCGGAGCCCACGCACGTGGCGTGCCGGTGCCGCGGCCTTGGGACCTACGCGCTCTTCACCATAGCGCGCTCTACGCTGGTAAGTCCTTTCATCATCACCCTGTAATTTATATCGAATTGTGATGTCTGACAAGTCTTTCGTATAATTCTATAATGCTTAGATTTGGAACTAGATCAATGCGTGTAACATTGGTTTAATGCAGTAGTTTTTTTTTGTTTTTCTTTAAGTTAATCCTACTAATATTATAAATGAGAAAGTCTGATGGGTTGATGGAAGTTTGTGACTCAATCACGCCAGAATGGCTGAATTATTTTGAATTAAATTTTATTGTATTCTGTTTTTAAGGTTAGTCCACCTAGTTATACTATTAGTTATACGATATAACATAATTTTGTTATGTCAAAAAAAATCCAATTAGTTATACTGCTCAGTATCTGTTGTAGGTAGGTAAGGTTAGGTTCGATTTTATATCGGGCCCGGAGGGCCAAAACAACCCAGAAACAGGAGCTCTGCGGAGCAGAGCTCCGTCGACTCTAATGCAGACAGTGCTTTTGGGAAATTACGACCCATCCTCGACGGAGTATAACTAATTGGTTTTTTTTTGACCATTTTGTTATATCGTATAACTATTTGTATAACTAGATGAACTAACCCTGTTTTCAGTATTTGTTGTTATTGCGGCAACAGAAATAAATCATCTGTGAAAATTTCAACTGTCTAGCTATCACGGTTGATGAGATACAGCCTGGTAACAGAAAGACAGACAGACAGACAGACAGTCAATAGAGTCTTATTAATAGGTTCCCGTTTTTACCCTTTGGGTATGGAACCCTTAAAACGTGACTTATACTTACCTACGTATTTTTTATATTAATTAGACTAAAGTGTTATGAAATAAACAATTATGATATTTTAGAGCAAAATAACTTAATAATACAGAGTACTTATCTCCAGATTTTTTATAAAACTAAGATGCAATGGCCCAAATGAGTCATTATGACGCCAATTATATAAAAAGTATTTGTCATGACTTTGCATTTCCGTCGGTGTATCTTTAAACCACACACGGGGCTTCTTACACAACTGACTTTTTTATAGCATTGAGAAGGCAATCGAGCACACAGGCCACCTGATCGTAAGTGGAAACTGTGACCCATAGACATTCGTATTCACAAGACTGCAAATGCGTCGATGTTAATGAGCATTCTAGATGTTTTCAACTACTTGGTGATTTTCACTTCCACGTACTATATGACGCTGACTGTACGCTGTCGTCACGGCATTTTTTTTAAATTTAATACTATTTCAAAAGCGTCTTCGCTAAAAAACATTGATTTAGGTTATGACCATTATTCTAAAATACTGTAAAGACGGTTTTTGTGTTATATTTTCAAGACTGTTACTTGTGTGGCCAAGTTTATGACAAAATCGTACCTTAATCATTTAACTGTTAAAGCCGGCAAATCACGTCATCAGATATTCGTGCCAGGGACGCCGAGCGCTCAGGGGCCCTAGCTAAGATTCAAACGCTCCTAACGTTTTTGTTTTCTACCGCTCAAAATGTATGGGATGACAGTTGACCACGTGGTTTATCGTAACAATCGAGAATGTCGTCACATTCATTTTGAGTGATAGAAAAGAAAAACGTCAGTAGAGTTTGCATCTTGGCTTTAGGGCCCTAGTACACTCCATACGTTTTCTATGACGAGGGCGGCATATGACGTCGTTGGCGTGGGTCTGGGGCACGTAAAGTTGCAGCCTACCGTGGCGTTCAAAAGGTTAAGTACAAAACTTTGTGGTTATAGTATTTAGATAGTAAAAAACCATTTACGAGAGTTATTTTACCATATACATTCTTTGGGATGTAATTTATCGAATGATAACCAAAACATTAATATCTTAATTTTATCGATATGTATTTTTCGAGCATGTAAGTCGAAAAACGAGCCGTAAAATACCTAGTCACTTTTACCAACCACAACCACAAACAGTAAAAGGTTTTGTTTTCTATCCACGAAGGCGCGTCCCGCCAGTCCAAGTGACTATGCACGGTTGACAAAGTAGGTGGGTGAATCAACTTTTAAGGTACTCCCCAATTTTCGACATGTCTCACTATGTCACCTTAATTTGGTAGAATGCAATTTTTTTTTGATGTGGTCAATATATTGATTAAATCAGACAATTAAACTTACTTTCTAGCTGACAATTTTAAAAATTCTTCTATGATTTACACAAATATATCAGGTAACGCAGGGGACGACGTTGTCCCCAGGTTTTGTATGAAAAACGTGCATTTTCCACTGCGTTACCATGTTTTTACAAAATTATAGAATTAGTTTATGATTATGAATAGTGAAATCCGAAAATCTGATTATCTAATTTTAACATGTGTAAACCATTATCAATCTCACATATTCTAGTAAGTTTTTATTAGCGTGTAGAAAAGGAGGACTTTAAAAGTTGATTCACCCAGGTACGTAAAACAAAGTAGTACGGTGGGACCTCGTAGATTAAAACACTAAACAGTATGTCTACAAGCATTTATTTAAATTCACGTATTTATGTGTTTAAATCATGCAAGTCAAGAATTTCAGCCTATTCTAAGCTGAATTTTGGGATACATTATGTAAATCCGATGACAATGCAATATTATAGCATCTAAGATCAGATCTCATCTGATGATAGAGTCTTGTCGGTGGCAACAGGATCTCCGCTGTACTTACCGTAGACTCATCGAGTTAGGAATCGTTAGTTTGGTCTTGATAAGCAGAGCAAAAAATTATATATTCGGAAACAAACACTTCTTCTAAAAAAGCAGCTTCTTGACAGAAACTTGTATAATTTACACTTGCCTGGCATAACCGATTGCTAATAACTCAATTGGGTGTTTCCAGACTGACGCAGAGAAAGACCTCCGTGGAGTGGTCAAGATCACTGTCGGGTTAGGAGGCGCCATGTGCCTCGCAGCCGCAGCTCTGCAGTTCCTAGGGCTGGTGGTGGGCAGGAAGACCAGGCTGCCCGTATTGCTGAAGGCGGCCACGGCGGGGTCGCACTCCGCCGCACTACTCACTCTGCTTGAATGCGATACTAGACAGGTGCGTAAGGTTGGAGCTCATCAGTGATTTCAAACAAGGGCCAATACAACACAGCTGTATAAGTAGGGTTTCTCGGTTTTGTTCCCAGCTTGTCTTGTCTAATGACAATTAATGAATTCGTTAATAGTGAACTCAAGTCATTTTGCGTATTCATTATGTGTACAGTATTCTCATTAATGAGCAGAGCTTGCTGGTGAGTTAATGGTCATAGTAATTTACTAGAAACGTTTCAGGAGGAGGCGTGTCCCGGTGCGCTGGGTTGGGTGTGCGCTGCGTGCTGGTGCGCCGGCTGCGCGGCGCTGTGCGCGCAGCCACTGCTGCTGCAGGCAGAGCTGGCCGGCCGAACGCAGCGCGCGCCATCTGTGGGGCTGCTAGCAGGTACAGTCAGCTCAGAGTAGGCAGGCATTAGCAGTCACAGCAGTCGGACAGTGTGTCGAGGACCTGCTGGTTAATGAAGACACTGTAAGAAGATTTCATTTCGTTGTAGACACATAAAGTGGACTTGTGTTTGGTGAAGATAGTGAAAGAGGTCTGCTTGTTGCTGCCGACAGGGTTGGTAAGATTCTTGCTGGTACAGGCGCAGGAAGAAATCTCTTCGCCGATGCTGTCAGAGCCGGCAGGCTGCTTGCAAGCACAGTCAGAGCAACCGGGCTTTTGGCAGGCGCAGGCAGAGCAGGCAGGCTTCAGGTCAGTGGCGAAAGAGCTGGCAGATTGCTGGCATCCACAGTCAATGCAAAAGGGCTGCTGGCAAGCACATTCAGAGCAATTAGCGACCTTACAGGTACGGTCAGGGTAACAAGGGCTCTGGCTGGCAAATTCAGCCAAACCGGACTCCTGAGTGCCGCGGCTAAAGCATTCGGACTGCTGACTGGTAATGCAACCGCCGGTGACCCTGTTGCAGAGGGCCAAAACAGGTGGGTCCTGTTAAACAAACGAGAGCGATCCATTAATTATGTGATCGAAAACGCTTTTAGATGTTGATTATACAGCGATATTTAACTGAAAGTATATGTACTCTCAGGCCTTTGAAATGTAGACATCTACACACTTACTTACAAAGTGCGCGCTGGATCTAATGCAGCTTCTGAGGAAATTAGAAATAAAAATGAACATTAAGCAGCTTGAGTTCTAAGCAATATTACATATAAACAAAAAGTAGATATTATGATACTGCCGCGCCCAAGTTGAAAATGCATAAAAGACCCAATTAACCACTCTCGCTCTATTTATGCAAAACGAGCCAACGAATGCTATCTCTGTTTCTCACGTGTTTTCCACATCTGTCCATCATTCATAGTGAAACAATTGAACATGTTGTAGTTTGTCTATTTTCAAACGTAATTTACTATGAACGTTACATATACTATACTCTGTAATATCATTGGTTCTAAGGGTATTTATTGATACGGGTTCGAAAGATTTCAAGATCAGAATTACACTGCAGACGTACCAGATAGTTCCAGGTTGTGTGGCAGGAGGAATACTTCATACCCCGACTGCATTCAGATGGTGTGCTTACTGTAGGTAAATTATACTACTGGGCCCGGGCGGCGGTTGACGAATGTAGTGGTACCGCACTTTCCACCCTGCCTAATTTGGATATTCGTTTGATCCTAAATGTCAAGACACTGTCAGCCGCAGATTATAAAAGTGTCTATACGTACCCATAGACATACTAAAAAAGACGGAGTGTAAAAACGGCTAACAGAATTTATTTTAACAATTTATTTTGCGATCAAATGTAGTAGCTACAGAAGATTTATCTAACTTACGGTGATACAGTTTTAAAATTGGATAATTTTATGAATACCTTTGTAATTGATTACCAATTGATTATTTTATTCACCTTTTTTCGGAAAGTAGGGTTGGGAGATGTACTTTTTGTCGTTTACTAAAACTAAAGATAGTTTTGACAGTTTGTATTTGAAATAAAACGTTAACCTATTATAATTTTAAATAAGTTTTGTAAAAAGTATTTGGAAGACAATTTGTGACCCTTTTTTATGTCTTACTATTGTAATTTCTGAACTACGACAAACTATTCCTGTTTGAACATCTCCAACCATTCTTGTTTATTTTGCATATCTGAAACAATACAATTTATCGAACATAGAGTTCTATGTTCAATGCCTAGTGCCTACACTAGGTGTCGAAATGTAAATCCAATTTTCATACATTAAATTAGAAAAGCGTTGTTTAAAATATTGAAAACTATAATAACGAACAATATTCAACAAATACTTTCGACGGTTGAAACGCCGGCCTTTAATGGTTCGGTATCGCCATTTGAAGTTTAAAAGTATTCATTTATTTTATATTTATTATAAAATACAAACTCATTTCATAGACATATTTACTCAATAAAAATATCGATAGTTTACTTATCGACATTATTTTTGGAAGCACTAGTGTTACTTAAAGGAAATCTAAAAATGCAAAACCATACACATTTGCTGCACATAGTGCTCTCGTATTTGTCTCGTATAAATTACAAGATGTAATACCATAGCGTAATAAATTAATAATGTTTCGAGTTGTTCTTGCAAAGCGGCCGCATTATGGCGGAAATTCAACAGTTTTGTTGAAAAACATCACAGCTTCCCATTCGCGATTTGCACCCACGAAATACACAGTCAATTTAATAATAACTACTAAAAACTATTGAAGTAAAATCTAGCCGATATTGCGTATTTTAGACACTTAAATTATAAAATCTCCGGCCACACTCCGACTGACAGGCAAACGTCAACAGTAACCCGACTTAATTAAGTGACACTTTCCCTAGTTAATTATCCTTTTCTAGCCGATTATTCTATCTAGTCTCCAATTTACTAGTGTTAACATGTCAGGCCTTGTCCAACGGGCATTTGACTAGAAGCCGCCATATATATAAAAAATTGAACTTGAACTTGACTAGAAGTTGTACACAAAAGTAATAAATAGCACCAAGATTGACTATTGGCTACATTGGATCTATGTTAAGTATACTACTTATACCTACTATATGTATGCGTACGCACAAGGCCTGGCAACTCTAGTACTAGCATATGAGTCACTCATTACGGTCAGCCTATAAGTAGCTTCACACTTTAGTGCTTTATCACGTTAACGTCATGTTTGAACTGCTGCACTAATCGGTCAAAGGCTTTAAGGTGATAAGGTACCTACTGAAGTATGCAGCTACTTACGAGGCCGATACTATTATCAAACGGTTCAATGTAAGTACATAATATTCCTAAACATGATTTATTTGCAACTGCATGCAATACTTTATGACTAGCTTGACAATACAATGTCAACCGTTATTACTGTTGACAGTCCCTTTCACTCTCTCACTTACATATTTTTCAGAAAGTGATGCATGTTTTATACACAGCGATAAACGCGACCATAGTGGTCCCCTGCAACTGCTGCCACCTAGCATCCTCTCTTTCTCTTTCCAAGGCTCTGCTGATGTGAGCCGAAGCTATAACAAGTTTTTGAACATTAAAATCAAGTTTACTTATGTACCTATACAACGTGTTACAAAATAATCCGTAAAATAGAAATTACTAAAGTAGTGTCAACCCTAGTGTATACCTAAGATACTGAACTGACGTTATTTAATAAGGGTTGACACTACTTTTGTAATTTCTTTTCTACGGATTATTTTGTAACACGTTGTATAAAGTTGGTAAAAGTTCTGCTCTTTATTTATGGAGCACCATATTTGGTGTTAAATTTGATATGCAACTGTTGTCCAGGCCAGACAATACAATTCATGTTATCTTCTTAAACTTGTGTTGACAAATGTACAAGCTTTAAAACAAGTTATTTGGATGGAAGCGAGCCTCATGTGAGTAGTGGTGGCGGACTGGCGCAGGTTTGATATCCCGCAAATGCCTGCTCCCCTGATAACGCGTGTACAACTGCAATGTTTTCCATTGTGTTTCCAGGGGTGTGTACATTGGCATGGCTGACGGCACGCTTGTGGGGCGGAGCGCCCCTGCAGCTAGGTGCGGCTGCGCAAGCCGTGTGCGCTGCGGGCTGTGCACTGCTTGCGCTATTGTGCGCGGCGCTTGCGCTGTGCGCTGCTCTGCGCCTGCGCACGATCACGCACAAGGTGCCTGCGGAACGGCGGAACTATCTTGCTGACAGGTATACCCTCTTTCAAGAACAATAGCGAGACTCGTGCTTTACTACTCGTATGCACTTATAGTACAAAGTTACATAGGCTAGAACGTAGGTACGAAATATGGACAAGTCATATCCCTCTGCGACTGACGTGACTCGAGGCATTATAAGTTAACCTATGTTAAAAAATCCTGATTTTTATACCTTATTCAAGTCAATTTCATTTTTTTTATTTTAAAGCCCATATACATGTTAATTATAACCGTGCATGGCGTGAATACGTTGATAAGTTAGTGAAATTTGTATTTAGAACAAATTGCATATCTAGTTCAAATTACTTCATTCTTTATCAACGAGTTATCAACGTATTCACGCCAGCCACGGATAAATTCCACATGAAAATTGAATAATCATGCTATATTGAATATACTAAATTAACAATACTTATCATTGACCCATTAGTATTTTTCTATATTTTATCAAAAATAACGTCTGACAGACTCCACCCCAGTAGAATGTTTCTAAAAAAGTCACCTCGACGCAGAGGACCGAAACTAAGTTGAGGCAAAATTGGTGGACAGTGTGGGCATGTTCATATAAATGTTGTTTTTTAGAGCAAAAGCAACAATATTTTTCAGCACAATTATATGAAAAAATATGTAGAATACAATCTTGGCAGTTATACTAGTTAAGCCAAGCACGCATGTATGCACCGGAGCCCCGCAATGTGCGCAGATGAATAGGCTCAGCTTGTGTTGTGACTCGAGATCACAACGCTGTTTAGTTGTTACTATGTTTTGATTATACATGAACAGTCCCTACCTATAATGTATGTTTTGTAGTTGTTTAGTGATGGTAGGACCCTGAGCAGCGTCCGTCCGGGTCGCTACCTGCACCTTATCCATTAATGTGTGTGTTTTCACATTATTGTGTTACGGAGTGGGATAAGACAATCGGTGAAATTACTAGCATAGAGGCATTCCATTGAAATGTCTATGGGTCTCAGATTCCACTTACCATCAGGTGACCCAAGTGCTCGTGTGCCTTCCAATTGAATTTTAAAAACAATTTCCGTCCCAGAACGCGCGTGGTGCGTCACACGCTGGCGCTGCTGCTGACGACGTCGGCAGCGCAGGCGGCGGGCGTGGCGTACGCGCAACCTGGCGAGCGCCGCGTCGCGCACGTCGCCGCGCTCTCTGCCGCCGCCCTCGCTAACGTGAGCCATCATTATTTTATCATTTAATCACTATGATATAGAGATCGGATATAGGGAGCTTACTAACCGACTTTAAAACGCAAGAAATAACTTATTAACAGAGATCGGAATAGGTAGAGCAATTTCGCGAGATTTCGTTGCGTAAGTTTAGTATGGATATAGCTTGTAACCCCGGGATTACATTTGCAAAGTGTTAAAGTTTTGTTTAATACAGAAATGTTATTAAAATATAATTTTAACGATTATTTTGCTAGCATAGAATATCGCATTGACGAAATATGTAGACACTTGCAATGACAAAAAGTAAAAAAGTATTTACAATAACATTGTTTTTTTAGATTTTTCGCATGTTCCCTTTTAACTTCAATTATTAAGGTCATGTCAAGAAAATATTCTGTGAAATAATACGAGTCCCGGAATCTGGGGAATAAGTATAATATGGATAAGAATCCATATTAAGTATAATGTTTAAGGTCATTCACCCGAAATTGCACTACCTATTCCGATCACTGCTTATTAACTATTACCTACCTACCAAATTAAAAGAAGTTATTCCTTACTTTTTAGAAGACGGTTTTTTTTTAACACTTATGCTATTTGATATTTTTTAGTGATCATAATCAAGCTGTTATGTTGTCCCACATCTCGATTAATAAAAAACAACCAATATGCCGCGTCATAAATGCTCAACTGTCTTAATCGAGATATCTTATTAAAATAGGTACCGTTGAGGAGTTTCGTCGGCCATTTGTGGTCTTAATAATCAGTTCAGCTTCACCAAATTATACTTTTTGAATGCAAATGCTGGAGTTGTTAATGAAAATACCAAAATCGCTATATGCATGCCTGTAATTTTTGAGGAGTTCCATTTTTCCAAGAGCCCATCATGAGAGCCTGAGAACTAGAAAGTATATCCCTTCAAACAGAAAGAAACATTTTTTCCAATCGGCCCAGCGGTTTTTGAGCGGCTTTTCGCCTGTCTTTTTTCAGTCAGTAGCCGTAACACTACACTATAGAGCTCATTATCGTGTGTCACAGGGCCTGGCGATGCTGGTGTGCTACGTGATCCGAGACGAGGAGTGCCTCCGCTCCGCCAAACGCGCGTTGTCACTGGGCGAGCCGCGCGAGTGGCAGGACTCGCCCCAAGGGGACACCTCTCTGAGCCGTAAGTCCACCCTAAGAGGCCACACACACGGCAGTGTCCTGCACGCTATTTCCATACTAATATTATCGAACTGTTGTCGAATACGGTAAGATTTGTACGGTAAAACCGTGCATCACGATGCCGTGTGAACCCAGCCTAAAGAACACTGCTACCTACCAGAATTTAAACGTTCGTTTGTTGCTATTCGATATACTAATATTATAAACAGGTAAAGTTTGAGTTTCTGGGATTGTAGGGGGTAATCTCTGGATCTACCGAACCGATGTAGATGAAATTTGGTATGGAGATATTTTGAGTCCCGAGGGAGGACATAGGGTACTTCTTAAATTGGATATTTTATGAGGGATTAGCGATAAACGACTTCTACGCGGACGGACTCGCGGGAGACAGCTAGTTGTTACTAGTTTTATTTCTCGATTTAAAGATTTGAGCTAATAAAGGAGACCAGAGGCGACCAACTGAAAATAATCAAAATGTACGTAATCTCACTGATCGATCATAAATCATTGATTAGGGATCATTTTAAAATTAAGTCACACAGTGATTTCGTTTACGAGTAGGTACAGGCAGGTGCCTAGAAGCTGTCTGGCACTCGTATTTTATATTATACGCGTATAACGTTATTCAACAGTGAGATAAAAAAAGAAACTTGTAGATATCAGGTAAATTTGAGCCGTGAGCTTCAGTCCCCAGTGCAAAAATCGACCCTCTGCGCCGCGGCTTGCCCCAGCATCGGTCCATATCTGTTCATTCGCTGGTGCAGTTACCCTTTCATGAAATGTGCATTATTTAAACATCTTTTCAGTGTACATAAAGCAGGGCGGGGAGGTGGAGAGCCGCGGGGGGGTGTTGCTGGACTCGCCGGCGCCCGCGTCGCCCGCGTCCTACTGGCGCGCGCCCGCGCCGCTCGACACGCCCGACCGCCTGCACAGGTAAGGTAAACTGTGTCACCCTACATACATATTATCTTTACCTTGCCTTACCGTACCTTAAGTCATAGCGTAATAATAACCCAGCCAGCCACACACGTAACGAAATACTTTCGTATGTTTAGACTTGCACAAGTGTGCATAAATCTGGTAGGCAAGGACGACTCAAGTAGGCTCAAACGATTTCATTTCTGCGGAAGTAACGGAGTGTGTTGTTTTGTGAAGATAAAGCAATGGCATCCATTGATAACGCTTTGGCAATAGTTGCACATAGTGGTGGACATATAATTAGAAACACTTGCGACGTATTTCACATTATACAAGGCACATTGCCGTAAAACTTTTGTTTTTGGAAATAAAACAACAAAATGCATAGAATACGTTCAACAACTTATAATTAAATGAAAAACAAATAAATATCCGAGTTTTCCAACTACCATTTAGATATTTAGTTACGTACAAACAACCAAACGACATTCGCAGTACCATCCGTCATGGACAAGTAATTAGAAACACTAAAGAAATGAGGTAAAAATCAAAGTTATTAACGTGTTAACGTCAACAATTTCAAATTACTTATGTAAAATAATGTTAGGTTTACAAATTTTCTTAAAAATTAATATTTAGTTGCATAGCCTTTGTTATTAATGACGGCTCTGCAACGACGTGGCATTGATTCAAGTAATTTCATACATTTACAAACTTATGCAAGTCCAGATTATTGCACAGTTTTCCTCGAACACACGTAACTTTTTACTTGTACAAGTCTAAATTTATATCGTTACGTGTGTGGCTGGCTTTTGAACGCTGAACGGCAATTTTCTAGCTCCAGAGGCCGTCTAGTCATCTGTTGCGTATAAATTAATTGCTGAGCACACGGCACCATCATTTCAAACAACAAAAGGTTTCGTTTGTAACTTACCTTAATCCGTTTTATGGGTCGCCTTCCTACACACCCCTACTAATCGCGGTACTACGAGTTTTGATGCTTATATAGATCTGTCAAATTGTTACAAAGAAAGAAAGGAAGGATTCGGTTATAATTATAATATAAGGAATATAGTTACATTCAAACAAAAACCACAAGGAACTGAAACTAAGAACTACACAATTAATAAACAAAAACAAAAAATGCACTACTAAAGGCGAGAAGGTAAACCAGCTCAGCTTGTAGCTAAACGGTGACAACATCCATTACATACATACATAAAGTCACGCCTTTATTCCCAGAGTGGGGTAAGCAGAGCTACAGAATTACCAACAAATCTAAAAAACTTGTTGATAATTCTGTAACCACATTTTGCACAATCAGGCTAAGATGCTTACCAGTGTATTAGTGACAGGTTGCAAGCCCATCGCCTAACAGTACTACAAGCCCTTATTCCCTTAGTCGCCTCTTACGACATCCACGGGAAGACATGGAGTGGCACTATTCTAACCCGGCAACCACACAGATCCACAACATCCATTCTTTTATAAGAATTGAGTAAACAAGTTCTAAATAGTGATCAATGATCAACCGAAACACAAGCACTACTGGACATAGGCATTTCTGGTCCGCCACAATCGGTCCTTAGCTACGCACCCACATCCCTCAGGCTGGCCTTTCATTTGGTGTACCGACGATCTGTTAGTCGCGGCAAACCGCTGGCTGCGAGTGAATCTTTATACTAAATTATGTACTTAGGTTCTCATATCTCATGGTTTTTGCGCAGGCGGCAGTCGACGCCGGACAGCCGCGCCGACATCGTCCGCTGCGTGGAGTACAAGGACTCTGTGCTGAGCCCGCACCGCTACGAGCACCACGCGCGGCCCGTGTGCGACCTCATCCCGCGCCAGCCCGAGTACATGGCGCGCGTGCGGCTCGAGCTCGGCGTGCTGAACACCCCCCCGCCGCGCCAGGCCACCCCCCTCCTCACCTGCTCCGTCGACTTCGAGCCCTACACCCACAAACGCTTCGACACAGCAAAAGAAAACTGCACTCTCTGCGTCCAATCCAACCCCGACGTCTCCAAAATACCCTCCCCGCCGATCAAGAGCTGCTTGAAAAAATCCAACAAGAATCAAGAATTCGCGTCCAGTATATCCCTACCATCCATGGAGATTCTAAAAGACGAGCCTAAGTCCAAGTCGGATATAGAACAGGTCAATAGGGAATGGAATAAGGCGTACGATTCGCCCGAAACGGATAGGATGCTCAATAAGATTTCTAATGATTTAGATTTTTTATTAAATAGAACGCAGGACGCTAACGTAAACGTTATACTCGACCAAATTGAGGAGGCTCCCACTTAGGATTCGGAGTGAATTTTAGAGACGATTATAATTTAGCCGTGTAAGCAAAAGAATAACATGGAAACAGGGGTGCAACATGCCATTAGAATAATATGTACATATTGAACTTGTTTACGAGTATAGTTATTAAAATAAAATTGTATCATAAAACTTTCATAATGAGGTTTATATAAATTCGTTTTTGTATTAAGTACGTATATACTGTTAGTTATAAAAAATATATACCAAACCAAACAGGGCCTCTATTCAACTGCGTTATAACGATATCGTTTATGACCTGTTTCCGTATTGTCAACGTTTTGATAACTCTTATGTCATTTACAATAATGGCGACTGTGACATAAACGATTCTTAAACGTGTCAAACACGATATCGTTTTAACGCACCTGAATAGAGGCCCAGGTCTACTAAGATTTCTGTTGGTCCTAATGTATCGCTAATATCGTTATGCCGATTTATCTTCAAGTAAAATTCATGTGAATTGTTGAACTTTACAATGTTTTTATATAGGCCTAAATAACTTCAATGTAAAATAACCCCGGATAGCTAATACTTCGGCCCGTGAAATTACGACTATTAGAAATGAAAAGTAAGTAATTAGAAAAAATAACGAACTCCCAAAGCATTCAAAAATGAGGATCGGAAAGGTCGTAAGTACTTATCATCTAAAAGCGACCTTCATGCGGTGTTGACTTGTTATTAAGTTCATAATATCCGAGACGTATTTGGGGGTTCAAAATTGTAGCTAGTCAGACTTCGTGCTAGGTTGGTAATTTAGTTTTAAAACGTTGTGATAAATAATCTCAAATGCGTAATTTTTAAATCGGAACAATTATACAATGTAGCCTGATTAATTAATACCGTATTACTTTTCAAGACAGTTAGTGTTGAATATTTTACTGCGTAACAATTATTATAGAATGATGTTAGTTTAGTTGTTTATTCTTGAACCAAAGAGACGGATGCTTCAAGTATTATTTTTACCCTTATTTAGTATATAATTGTATGTTTTTAGGGACAAACAATCCAGGGATTGCCGTGCTAGTAGTGTTTTTGTGTATCAAGCATAGGATAACTCGCTTCATACACACCCGTGACATGCTTCATACATCTCTATACATTTGTACTCGCCGCTCGCCGCTCGTAACCGCCGCACAACCGTGGCCAAACCGTAGCTGTAAGCGAGTCTACGCTTATACATTTTATGAGAGCTGTCATCTGTGGTGTAGTGTGGGCTATGTGGTATCTCTTGTAGACCGTAATTACAATGACAAATCATCAAACTGATATAGTAGTATAAAACATTACCTACCTTCCCTTATTGGACAGTTAAGATGGCGCCGAGCGTCCAGTGGCGCCCTCATAACTTTTATTGTGTTTTCTAATAAACTAAAGTATTATCTTAAAATCTAAGAGCGCTTTATTATACAAACGAATAAGCAATATATAGGATACATGACACAGTTAATAACCTTTAACCTTCGTTAAGGTGGCCACTTTTTAACGTTAAGTTGCTCACTCGTAGTTCAATTGTTATGTCATAGTCTCTATTAATGGTGTATTCATTTGTACAACAGTAAAGCGCTCTTTAATTATAAGATAGTACTTTAGTTTATTAGAAAACATTAAAAATAATGAGGGAAGGAAAGGAAAATAGAAAACGCCTTGGGTAGTACCTAGATATCGCACCTTCGGTAGAACAAGGGCAAAATATACAATGTGACAATTATGCCCTTGTCCGCTAGAACAAAGGGCACAATGTACCATGTGACTAAAGGGGCAATTGTGCCCTTGTTCTACCGACGGTGCGATATGTCTTAAGTTAACTTACATTTTATTTTCCATTGACTAACATTATGTTATTCAAGCTGAGATTCAAGTATTATTTTATCGTTCGTAACTAAATTATTTGATATTTATTGCTATGCATATAAGTATGTGTAATAAATAGTTATAGGAAGACTTACTACCTAATTATAGTTTTACTGTATAGTGAGAGCTGTATATATTGTTCTATTTAGTTTTTTCAAGCTATAATGACGCGCCCCCACATATTGTGACGTTGCATTGAAGTAAAGGCGCGCATCGTAGAGGATTGAAAACAATATCATTTTCATCAACGATGTTTTGTTCCTTAAATTGTAAGTAAATTGTAAATACAATCAATTGCAAATAAATGTGTTTAAAGTAGCGTATTTTAAGATATCTAAACGAATTATATTTTATGTTAAATCGGGTACATACAATATATTTTTATTTACAATAAATTTTTTACAATTGATTTTGTGTTTTATTTACCTACGATTTACCTTAAAATAAAACTCTTGTAAAACGTGTAATAAAATATGTTTTATTTAAAGCTCAACTAGCATAAATTAAAGTAAGCGGATAATATACAAAACAATCGCTTAAAATATAAATTCAGGCAAATTAAACTTAAAATAACCTTGTTCGATATTAATAAATACACCAATATAATACAGACATTTACAATTTCAGTTATAACTTAATATTAAAAGTTGCATTGTGCATTACCATAATTATATAACACGTAAAATGAATGGGACGTCGAATTTTACTAATTGAACAGATAATTATTTTAATCGTAACCACTGACTTGAATACAATTTAAAAGGGAATAATAGAGAATTGAGACTATTGGTTTGATACCTATCAATTAATCTGGGTCGACACAAACAAAATGAAGTTGTTTTTAATTTACATTAATAATTTCAATGAACATTTACCTAAAATAAACATATTTATATTTACAATAAATCCTCTTTGTCAAATCATTATTAAATCCTTCTGATAAATTTTCTTTGATATCAAGCCTCTTTAGATAATAAAGTTCAAACTATAATTAGGTATTAATTTTATAATTCAATGTCAGTGATATTTATAATTTTGTTAACTAAACCCAACTGGATTGATACTTTTTAATTTATAAATTTAGTTTAGTATAATAATCTGGGGTGCGAATTTTAACTAAAATCAATTTGTGCAGCGAATTAATCTACGAGCGAGCCCTCCTTTTGGATTTGATATGATAAAGGCGTTATGATATGAAATCCAAAAGGAGGGCTCGCTCGTAGATAAAATCACTGCATAAGCTTTTAAAGAAAGTCGTTTTTCGTTGGTGAGATTCAATAATCGCACCCCTAGACTATTTTTAATATAGTAACATTGATATTATTTCCACATACAAAAATATTTCGCCATATCACTATAAATAAGTATTCAATGACAATCTGTGGAATTCTTGAAGAAATAAATATGATGATTTTAGGGGATAAAAGCATAACACGCATATCTGATACAATAGGACCCCACTGTCACAATAGTACAGTTTTGCAGAGAGGCGAGAAAGTTTACATTAGATGGACAAGTTATGTAGAGGGTCGAAACGAAGGAGGTATACGATCTCAGTTCCCTCTCCGCCAAGGCAGACATAGTGCTTTTCACAACTATCGCGAGGAAATAAAACGAAACAATTCACGTAAATGGATTAAGCGCCATAAAACATCACACAGGCAGGCCAGGAATATCTTTACCGGCCTGTTTTCACATGCACTGCTAGATCAAAATAGTTTTAACTCAAAAAACAACTGTAGATCGAATACAACTTGAAGGTACCTTGAAACAAAACTAGCAAGTTTTTTGAGTTGTGACTGTTTTGTACTAGCAGTGCGTATATGAAACAAGGCAAAAATATTTTTGCTGGCGACCCTGACCCAGGCCATCTTTTTGGCGGTATTTCAGAGCAATGTTGTGAAAAGACATTTTTATGCTTCTCTTCTCGTTGTTTAATTTCTTATACACAAAACATAGTAACTATTATTAATGAACTAGCGTCCTGTAGGTTGTAAATAATAAAACAACCCCTTAGCTTTAACTATTGTTTGATATTTATTGTCTATAGCACCAACTAAACAAAAATATTTTTAAAGAATCGGTGACTGCATTCAAGACGAAAACCGCAAGCGTTGTGAAACTAGTTTGTTTATGTATTTTTCATAACCTCTTCATACACAAAGTTATATTCTAAAGAGAACTTGTTACTTACGTTGTGTTCGTGGTAGAGTGCATAATTACATTACATCACGCCTTCATTCCCATACAGCAATACCAACAACTCTAAAAGGACTTCTTGACAATTCTGTACCTACATTTTGCACCAACAGGCTAAGATGTTTACCAGTTAATTAGTGACAGGTTCCAAGTCCTTCGCCTTTATTCCCTTAGTCGCCTCTTGCGATATCCACGGGAAGACATAGAATAGCACTATCCTATTCTATATTCTGTTGGTCGTACGAGTAGAGTGGCTAAACAATAATTTAGAATAGGTACCCTGAATTATAACTACTCAGTGCGGGTACGTTTTGATACACAATAAACAATGGCTAGAACACTTGCGCATAAGTAGGTCCCTAAATATAAATGAGTAAAATTAGTAAAATATAGTTCTTCGGACATTACAGTATAGCTACACGTTACAGCAAGCAGAAAGTTATTACGATATATATACTAGCACAAGGCACTGACGACTCAAGATTCGCACATACATCGAAACACACATGATGATTAGAATGTACACAGACAATTGTTTATATAAAACCTTAAAAGTCACTCGACATAGTCGGTCTATCTACTTCAAAGATAGATAATTAACCTCGTAAGACCCCGTGCCCTATAAGAGGGACAAAATCAAGTTAACTTAGTTTAACGTTAATTTAGTGAATAAAAAGTTCATTTTCATTTGTTTCAATGATAAACATGGCATTTAAGAGCAAAGGTAATTGAACTTTATTCCTTTGCTATTAGATTCAAATTCCCATTTATCCCTGTTTGTAGTATGGTGGGCGTCACGAGGTTTAAATAAATATGATACTATGATGATGTCGAGAACAATATATAGGATATTATGATGAGGTGGTGGCAAGTCTCAAAATTATTCACTATCTTTTCGGAAAGAATCAATCCATTTATTTTTTGAGAGCTTTGCCCGATGTCGTATTCACTGCTTTTTTTCTTACTTTTACCTGAATTCATAAGTATCTATATGTAGATTTTAATACGTTGTCGCAATAACGTATAAAAGTAAGAGTTGTTTGAATTTTGTATAAGTATAAATAGCTGCGACAATGTACTAAAATATACAGACCTCAACCGTTATTTGACGGCGTATGCACGTTTCCACAGCATGCGAGCAATGGATAAAAACACCAAAGGCGGAACCAAAGACCCAGGGCGAATGATGTATTTTTGTCCTTGAAAATTTAAACTTTGTCGTGCCTGATATAAAGACGTTAACGCGTTACAATCCCGCGGCTATAATCTTATTGATCCATCGTCAAAATGTCTAAAGCGCTCACTATTAACAAAGTATACTCGTAGCATTGTAATTAGACGACTACCGACATTTTAGTAGAGCATTTTATTTTAAAACGCTTACAAAATGACCCTCAACTGATTTGACGAAAGGCTTCTTTCCACTTACCGCTGTACTCGAGAGACATTTTGGAGCCAATCAACTCTTCTCTTTTTTATACTTGTGTATGAAAAATTGTTTCTAAGGCAAGACTTGGTGCGGTCTTTGATCCTCGATAATAAGGTTATCATATTGGTAACGGTATAACAACAAAGTGGAATAAAGACCCAGGAATATAAACTTAGGATATTGTCGACAAAATGCGAATAACTAGTAGCTGTTAGAAGAGCTGCCAAACAATCACCCGTGATAAGTTAAAACTAAATGTGCAACAGTAAACTTGCATTCTCCAATAATTTAGGTCAATTAATCACACTGTTTAATTTCTAATAACATACGTAAAAAAGCTAGTAGAAGCTATCTTCTTTAAAGCAACAAGTTTGCGGCGACCGTCCCGCGAGGTGACAGACACTGGGAGAGAAGCGACTGGTAAATTCTATTTCATTAGTTGCACAAATGTTACCAAAATGAACCACATGACTGTTAAATGGCCAATCGAGACTGTTCTTTCAAACTTTAACGTAGCAGTGTTCGACATAATTATATTGGCTGATTGATGACCATGGTATTTTACCCCCCATTTTTTAGGCACACGAGCACTCAGGCCATCTGATGGTAAGTGGAAGTTAAAATCCATAGACATTTGAAAATCTTAAGACCGCAAATGCGATGCCAGCCCTGAGGACTACGATGGAATGCCTCTATGCCAGTAATATCACCGGAAAAAAATGCTGCTATAAACGGGATGTCATTACCAGAGGTTGGCGGGGTTGTGATTTTTTCTGTTTTTACATAACATGGACACGACTTAAAATGCGGCATATGTAATAATAATAAACTAATGAAATAATTTTATTTAGGCTGCCTTTTTGCTACGAGCTTCACGTCGCCATCAAAACAAATTAATTTTATTAGAACCTACGGAATGTGATTAATCTATTTTGCACAGCTTTTCGCTTAAGTGGGAAAACTGTTTAAACTAGTATTAAAGCAAACTTCCTTAGACAATATATATATATCCATATGATACTGTGAAGGTTAATCAAGTGATATATCATATGATATCAAACCTCTTCAGATAGGCAGTAAAACTTTTTAAGTTTGACTCATTACTTTAACTTGTGTATCTGAGGGTTTTCTGTCTGTTAGAAGCGCTGAAGCTGCCAAACGGAAGGAAAGCTATTTTAATCCGGTTCGTTCTTAGCTAGGTTCCATAAAAAACGGTTGGGACATTAAATCTCGATCCCACAGTCGACTGTGCAAACGGTTTTGTGGGGCATATGTTGTAATTTCATCTTTTTAATAAATAAAATAAGTAATAATTATAATAAAGAGATATCACGGGTTTTTTTTTGTAAACATTTACTTAAATACCTAAGAAAAGGGAATCTAGTACGCGGCCAGCATTATTTAACAGCCGGCCCCCGCTACTACCTGGACCCCCCCCCCCACGTCTGCCACCCCGCAGGCCAGTCACGAATGAATATAACTAAATATACTTTGATATATTTGTAACTTGATACTATAAGGATATAAGATTAGGTTATGAGGTTAAGACTCAGGTAGTTTTATTAGGTACATAGTATAAAAGTATAGATAAATCCCTTCAACCTTGCTAGTCCCATCTAGGTTAATATGTTTAGTAGTTTGTAAATTAAACGTGTTATATTTTTTCTGCAGTGACACGACACGTTCAAAATGTAACCCGGAAAATTTACGTAATGTCCCACAGCTAAACATAAAAATTCCCCGATGGTACATACGATTTTTTGCAAAAATACACGAACAACATTGTTCCGAATCATTATTGCGTTGACTTTACCATTACATTCAAAGACCGCAAACCTTAAATGATTTACCTATAATCTGTTTGTAGTCCTTAACGGACTTGAATATAATTATATAGTTATATTTATTTTATTGCCATTGTATAAGACGTATAGGGTTCTATGATATGAATTACCAAGACAGAATGGTAATTATTAAATAAATGGCGTGTGATATCTTGTGACTCAACTATGCACTAATCTCATTAATATTTTTAATCATACATTAATAAGCCCACAATGTATTTATTTTTATCTATTGTTACATTTTTATCTATTGTTCATTACATTTTTGACATGCCAGCAACCATTTTTATCATTAAACTAGCTAATTAGGTACACCACAAATAAAATGCGCTAATGTGATTCTGAAATCTGTATGATTGGTCTGAAAGCTTGGAATATATTAGGGCTTTTAAGTTTTATTTTGTTATTTATTATTTTTTATATTTTCTCGACAGGTCTGACGAAATTATGAGTGATTTCATGAAGATGATTATTTTAGATATGGGTGGATCAACTTTTCGTTGTTGTTATTCTGTCCCGTAAGCCAGGAGACAACAGTGATAGAGTTCCTTAGAAAAATGGTTATAATATACACTACTAATACGCTTGGAAGAAAACCCATAAAAGAATGGGCTTTTAATTGCCACAAAAGCCGATGTTTGCTGGATTTATATACTTTAAAATCGTGGTTTTAAAGAGTGACCCAGGAGACGTCACCATGGCAACGAGCTACAAAGAAAAGTTGATTGACCCATATGCAACAACGTTGATTATGCTAACATTCGTACATTTTATCTACTAAACATCAATATTTATGTTAATCATAATGTAAGTTTGTTACACCAACATTAGTGCCTTATTGCATACAACATGTATATATTGCTATTTACTTACATCTAAATTTTAACATATTATCTAAGAGTTACAGAGATAAGGGGAGCCTGCACATTTATATTTAGATCGTAAAATTAATTTGGGGAAATAGGTCACGTACATTGCACATAAATAATGAATTATGAAACCTTTTAAACTGTAAATCGTTGGAGTTATACTATAGTTCTTTACAGCGCTTAGGGAATCGGTCAGATAACAATAATTATCCGTTGTTACTCTAATTTTAAATACGGACTTCCACTCCTGTTAAGGTATATTTCGCCGATGACGAGATATTTATACTCTCCCATGGACTTATTAGAGAAATATAAAAGGCGGTTTCACGTGAGCTGCCATGAATCCAACGAAGGAAAATAACGTTTGTTATGGCATGGAGAAAGAAAACGAGCACACAAGCCAACCGATGGTAAGTGGACGATGGACTTTTGAAAATAATTTCAAACAGTCACTACGTTAAAAAAAACCGCGTAACTCATATTTCGTGATGAACGATTTTAAACTTAAACGTGTAGAGAATTAGGTTTCAAATCGTACATAACGAAATGTGAGATACGAGATTTTCTCAAAGTAGTGTCGAAATGCGTTGCGAACCCTGAGGTCCAAAATGGAATTTGTATTTTGTGAAACTTCTTAGTCGTAGTTAGTTACTATTATAATAAGGTACGTTCACCACCATCATATCGGAACATAGAAGTCATTCGGAATTATTTAAACTCTACTCCATTGTTAAAGGCGTTAGTCTTTAACATGTATTATTGAGTATCTTACTAAATTTAAAATTCGCCTAAATTAAAATAAAAACATACTTAACCAAAATAAATACTTAACTACAAGTAATCTACGAAATATGTATCATAAAAAGCTGCAATATTTTAAAAACTGACCACCACGATTATCAATATTTAAATTAATATAAATAAATATCAGGGAACCATCTCACACAGATTGACCTAGTCCCAAACTAAGCTCTAGGCTTGTGCTATGGGTACTAGACAACGATAAATATACTAATATAGAAAAATATTAAAAACATCCAAGACTCAAGATTATTCGCGCTCATCACAGAAATATCTGCCCTTGCCGGGGTTTGAATCCAGGACCGCTAGCTTCGGAGGCAGGGTCACAATAACTCATATACCCGTGGGATTAATGACGTGTCTGTAGATCAACATTCCTTACCATAAGTGAGAAGTGGATGTCTGTTAGCTTTTATCTGGATCAGAACACTTTGAGACTAGTTTAATGAAACAATAAAAAAACATCGTTGTCCACATGTCCGTCTGTTTCTGGCCTGCTATCCCATAATCCCATAAATAATCTCCGCGTCGCATTACCGCCACCTGACGGTTAAAATCGCATAAAATCGATCTAGTTGTATTTTAACATCAAAGCGAACATACATACAGACAGACGCAGCTGCTAATATCAGTACACGCGAGACGAGTTCTTGGCTGTGAAGAAGCTTATATCTCTCGAAGCGATAATTTTTTCAATAGCACAATCAACACGTATACCCTTCTAAGGCGATAAGGAAAATGGGCGTTAACATATCATATCATACAAGTATGTGCTCTTATTATTTATATTATTGTCTGACCGATTACTATGATTGCAGAAAATAAATAAGTTATTTAATGTACTGTACAGAAGCAGACCAACTTTTGTGATTACATTACATTGGTGTACTATAAAGGTAATATTTAATTTTGTTCACAGTACAGCCAAAAGCATACATGATGATTGAAAAAATATCTTTGAGACTGGCTCATTTACTTATTATATTTGTCCTAAATATATTTTTTAGCAGATTAAGTCAACATCAATTAAGGTTTAAAAATCTGCTTCGAGGTTACGGTTGTTTTTACATACACTAAAGAGATAGAATCGACGATAATTAGAAATTTCAAAAGGTGCATTATTAGAACTTATAATATTTCTTTCTTCATTACTTTTGACTGTACATGCCAACATGAAAAAAAATACAAACTCCCCATGCAAACCGTTTTCTTGTAGATTTTATAACGTAACGTTTGCTATTTGCAACATGAATCATGTAACAGATCGTAAAGTCTGTATTACAGTATCGTTATAGGCTAATATCACTTGACGTGACAATCGCGTGCGGCTCACCGTTCTGGAGAACACTCGACGGTCGGTGACGTCATAGCTTGTGACGTCACAGGGACGGTGCGTCGCGGACACTAGAAACGCGCATATCTGGAAAACATATGGACATATCGTTAATGACGTGCGACTCGAGTGTAACGTTCTGCCCTCATAAGGGCAGTATCTGCAATTCAATAGCTAAAGCAGATTCAATCTTATCCTGTTAGTAATAAGGTTGCATTTGCTAAAGGAATTTTGTCTAAGATATTGCCATTTGTCTTAGCAGCGTTAACAATGGCAAGTCGGTGACCAAATAAGGTCGTCAATTTATCCTTTTCGCCGCCCGTGATGGCTAGAAACCATAACTAAAGTCAACCTTCGACTAAGACACTTAAGTTAAACGCTGTCAACTATGACTGCTACAGCAGTCACTGGAGGCGAAACAATTGTACAATGTACGGTGCTTAGGCTGTTCTGTTTTTGTAAAAAAAATCACTGACTGAATATAGAAAGAGCTAATTATATGTTAGTAATGGCGAAAGTACTAGCAAGTGCTATTCTTAAACAGATGTTTGCGAGTTTCTGAAGACCTTTTATTTTCAGGAAGTTTTTTTATTTGTGTTAATGATATTACTAGCTTTTGCCGACGACTCCGTCCGCGTAGGTGTCGTTTATCGCTGCTCCCTCGGGAACTGTACAATTTTCCGGGATAAAAACTATCCATGTCCTCCCCGGGAGTCAAACTGCCTCTATACCAAATTTCATCTAAATCGGTTCAGTTTGAGGGTCAAGAGGTAACAGACAGAAAGACACTTTCGCATCTATAATATTATTATTAATTGATCAAATCTCAGCTGAATTAGTTTCACGACAAATTTCGGAATAAAAAAAAACCATGCGCCCACTATCGCGTTATATAACGGCATCATAATCGATCCATTATTTTAAAAGAAACAGTTTTAGGTACCTTAATTTACAATATAATAGGGATGTAGTGATAATTACTCAAACGTCATCGTTTATTTAAAGAAAGTCGTTTGAAAAATTCAATTTCAATTATCTCCGACAAACACGTGGCTAGTGTTCAAGGCTAGGCTAGGGTGGTAAACTAATGGTAACCATCTAGAAATCTAGTAATTAGCTCTAACAAATAATTAGTTTTGTTCAGCACCAGTTCAATGCATATTAACAGGTTAGCCTTATCTGAAGGCATTATCTTGAGCATATATATCATAAGTATCATAAAAGAATGTTTGCAAAATGTATTTATGCTTACAATAAGAAAAACACTATGACGTCGTTATAGGAGCAACACAATCAATTTAAATAAAGATTACCTGTATTAACTAAAATCTTTAAATTGTTCTTTTAGTGTATATATAACCTCGTGAGACCCGGTGTGCTATAGGTACATAATCAAGACAATTTAGTTTTTAACTATTTTTTTCGTCTTTTTTTATGTTAAGTTGTTTTGGTTTTCCATGGATTAATAAATAAATAAATAAATAATAATGTAAATAAAGTTCATTTTAATTTTTTACCAAATTTAAAATGGTTCCCGCTCACAAAAATCTCAGTTAGTGGTATGTTAAGCCACACGAGGTTAAATAAATAATTACTGGAATACTTATTGTGGTGCTAGCATTTTCACGCTGCGCCGTTCGCATAGAAGTCGTTTATCGCTATTCGTTTGGGAACAGTCCAAGTTTACGGGATTAATGTACCCTATACCCGTCTTAAGGCTATCAAGCTCTGTACCTAATTTCACGTCGATCGGTTTACAGCCGTAATACCAAAGAAGGCAGCTAACTGCAATGTAGTTGTCGAAACATTCTATACGCTATTGGTAACCACATAAAATTTAAAATGCTTACACTATAACTTTGCTGTTAGCCGCCTATTTACTATTATGGCAGTTTAGCCGTTGAACCGTGACGACGTAACAAAGAACCAATGTCATTTTTTACTTTTCTATAATTTTAATACTAATTAACTGTTGCCCTCGACTCCGCCTAAGTATAAGTCGTTTATTACTACTCGCGGATTGACAAGGAGAAGACACGTGCATACAGGCCACCTGATAAGTGTATCTGAAACCCACAGGCATATGAATTCTCAACGGAGTCGTGGGCAAAAGCTAGTAATATCATTAAAACAAATAAAAAAACTTCCTGAAAATAAAAAGTCTTCAGAAACTCGCAAACATCTGTTTAAGAATAGCACTTACTAGTACTTTCGCCATTACTAACATATAATTAGCCCTTTCTATAATCAGTCAGTGTTTTTTTTTTTACAAAAACAGAACAGAACAGCCTAAGCACCGTACATTGTACAATTGTTTCGCCTCCAGTGACTGCTGTAGCAGACATAGTTGACAGCGTTTAATAGACTTTTTAAGTGTCTTAGTCGAAGGTTGACTTTAGTTATGGTTTCTAGCCATCACGGGCGGCAAAAAGGATAAATTGACGACCTTATTTGGTCACCGACTTGCCATTCCCACACTGGACACAACAACTCGTACAATGCTGCTTGGAGATAGGTAGGATAAGATGGTGGTAGCGATCCGGACGGACCCTGCACAAGATCCTACCACCACTAAAATGCACCACCAAAAAATCAAATATCGAAATCGGTTCAGTTGTTCAGCTGTGAAAGCGTAACAAGCACACATAGTTACTTTCACATTTTTAATATTAGTATGGATTTGTAAAGATATTAGGTATATCATGGTGGAGTAAAATTATGAATTATGTTAAAGTCAAACAAATTCACAGTCTATGAAAGTAAGTCTACACTGAGTCGCAAAGAGAACTGCATTGATCATTTTAAAATTGCATTTGCGTTGTTTGAGAATTGTTAATAAAATACCTGTTTGACATTTACATTGCTATTTTAAATCGGATATGCCAAGTAAGAGAATATAATTTATCAATTATTGACCACGTATTTGGCAAGGTAATTGCATTCTTAAGTTTATAGACTCGAAACGAAATGGCAAATAATAGGTATTTGACATATATATAGACAACACTATCAAAAGGTGATTTAATAATGTCCTCCACATAGCTGGGTCACCTAGGCACCAAGTCTCTTACACCCGTATTTATAAACAAGATAAGTAATAATTTGAGCGGAAATAATGGCATAAGAAACGATTTTTGTATGAATTTTGACATTACTATTACTCAAGTAATTACATTTCTTGTCTGTAAATACGGGTGTTTTTCGACTTCCCATCAGGTGGCCCGCGTGCTCGTTTACCTCTATGTCAAAAAGAAAAATACTTTCAAACTGAGAATTAATAAATTGTAAGCGAGAAAAATACTTGTTAATAGATCACAAAGTAAACTGCAGGCGACAGTCTGACTCATCCACCGCATAAGCAGATTAACGGGTTCGGCGTTGTAAAGAGAAAACGGTGATGTCACCGGACTGATCGATCGGGAGACGCACAACGAAACTCTTCATACTTAATTGTATAGATAAACTGTTAGCATTTACCGCGACGATTATTAAAATATCAATCGATATCGTTATTGACAAATACCAAACCATTTTTCAAATTGTCCTTGAAACTTTAGTTCAAGTTCATCTCTACTAATATTATAAAGAGGTAAAGTATGTGAGTTTGTGAGGGTGTAGGGGTAATATCTGGATCTTTTTTTTTTTTTTTTTTTTTTTTTTTATGACAAAGAGAAGGCACACGAGCACTCAGACCACCTGATGGTAAGTGGAATCTGAGACCCATAGGCATTTGAATTCTCAAGTCTATAATCCTAAGACCTCAAATGCGTTGCCAACCCTGAGGACTAAGATGGAATGCCTCTATGCTAGTAATTTCACCGGTTGTCTTATCCCCACATCGGAACACAACAATGCGAACACTATTGCTTGGCGGGTGGTTAATGGATAAGATGTAGCGATCCGGACGGACCCTGCACAGGGTCCTACCACCTACTATTAAACCGATTATGATAATTATTTGTGGTTACAGAGATATCGGTAAGTCTTTAGAGTTGTTGGTATTTCTGTAGCTCTGCCTGCCCCACTCTGGGAATGAAGGCGTGATGTTATGTATGTATGATAATTATTTTACCATTAGAAAGCCACGGTAATTTGTGAGTGAGTCGCGGGCAGCAGCTAGTGATATATAAAGGACTAACTAAGGTTGGTATATAATGATACAATTTCAATATTTATCAACGTCCTACATAATTGTTAACCTTTGCAGAGCTAAAATCCGATCTTTAGCCTTTGATTAAAAGAAAACTGCTTCGAAACCGGTTAATCCGTTCGAGAGCTACGAAAACGCGGACTGTTAGCTAGGCATAGGTGTCAAACTAGTAACGCCAAACATATCAAGACCTGTACTGTCTCTAAGTGTCAATGAACATTGTTCTAATTTAGTCCGAAACTCATGGGTATCGTGTTTGTATTTTATCTTAATCGCATACTACTCGTGCACACCTTCAAGTGACCCCTAAAACGATTTATATTATATTTGTCAAGACATTCTAATTCATTTAAATTCCACATTTTTATATTTATTTTCAAGATACTGATCAAGCAGAATCAAAGCGCATGCATCCATGCAGTCACCCGTCACCGCCTCATAGGCAACATTATCTTAGCCAAGACAAAACAAACAAACTGTGTGTGTTCTTTCGCATTAATAGCAAGAATTCCTGGAAAAATCTCGTTAGAACTATATTAAAATTAACGTAAACTCAGGGTGCTGCCATCATAAATACATTGTCTTAAGATAGCGTGCGATGTCTTCAGCGCAGTTTATTACTGTCGTTGACCTTTACAATCTACCGAACTGACCGACATCAACCGTGTTTACGTCTGCTTGACCTACGACATTTTGAACTTATAGCAGAGATTTTGCATTCAGACGAACTAAAGGCTTGAAATATTTCTCACTAGACCTTATTCGGCCCACCAGTCAATCTAGGTGACTCAGAACTTCCACACCAAGACTCAGTTATGGACCGCAAACTTAACTGGAGAAAACACTTGGAATCAAAACGAGATGCATTAAACCTGGCCTTAAGCGTTAGTTGGCTGCTGGACAGAAACTCAAAATTGTCGTTGGATAACAAGTTGTTGATATATGCAACTATACTCAAACCAATATGGCACAGCTAGCGCTTCCAATATCCTAATTATACATAGAACGCAGAACGCTATTTTGAAAAGGGTTAGCAATGGATCATAAGAGTCACAGAGATGCACGAACACCTACATATCAATACTGTTGTAGAAAAGACTAAGATCCATGCCAGGCGATACAAAACGAGACTCTACAGACACCCGAACTAACTTGCGCTGCAGCACGGGTAAAACAAGTTGTATTTCCTCGCTTGTCGCTCAGTGCGTCTCTATCGTTACAGATTAGATGGAAGGGGAGATCCAAGCGACAAACAAGTCGCGGACAACTTGTGCTAACCCTCCAGCTTACGGCAGTTCCTCCCCAGGCGGGAAGATTAGAAAGGCATTCGAAGACAATCTTGGAACTCGCTGACTGAACACAAGAAGGTCCCCAATGGGGAATTTTACTTCACTTGCTAAATACCTGCATATCATATCTGCTCATAGTTCTTGAACTGATCGCAGATGAACAAGAAAAAGAAACTCGACCCTTTTTCTACAGAGTAAAACCATATTGCCTTTGACATGTTGTTAGGGTTCCGTACCCAAAGGGGACGTCTGTCTGTCTGTCTGTCAAGTTGCAATTTTCGCAGATGATGTATTTCCGTTGCCGATATAACAACATATACCGAATATAATAAATAATTAAGTGGGGGGCCCCATACAACAAACATGTTTCTTTTTGGAGTTTTTTGCTCGATAATCATACTTTAAATTTGAATTGAATGTAGATAATGGTACGGAACCCTTCGTGCGCCAGCCCGACTCGCACTTGGCCAGTTTATTTTGAATTCAGCCGTCGTTACTGTCAAGTAAATAAGAGCCATCGTAATGTTGGCAATACGATAACTGTCAAAGGCAATATTGTTTTAACCAGTATTAATCTGGAGTGGAGAGTTGAATAGAATTCAGAAAAGTAAAACGGTATTAGAAAAAAAATACTTATGACAATTAGGACGAACGAAACACCAGGCAAAGTGATAGTTTGCACTGGTATGGCAAAAGTTACATGAAAAAACACTTGCAATAACCACGAAACCGATGTTTTATATGTCGTTAAATTTACATCAAAAAACCAGACCAGAATATTAATAGTAGGTACCTAACTATCCTCATATCAACAGTTTTATTTTCGAATCATGCCATCATTCGAAATCACTACAACAGCCAAAGTTATTAAAGTGGATGATCAGACATTTTCCTCTTCGCTTTTATTCTTCGAATAATTTGGAAATTCAAACATGACGTTAACACAGTACATGCATATACGACAGTGAATGCATATGCGTCGGTGGCAGTGAATGCGTTAAAGTACCAATATTTTAAGTGCGGTAGGACCTTTAGCAGGGTACTTCTGGATCGCTACCAACATCTTATCCATTTGATTAACCCACCGCCAAGCAGCGGTGTTCGCATTGTTGAGTTTCGGTATGGGTATCCCCATACACAACCGTGGGTGAAATTACTAGCATAGAGGCATTCCATCTTAGTCCTCAGGCTTGGCAACGCATTTGCGGTCTTAAGATAGTCTTGAGAATTCAAATGTCTATGGTTCTCAGGTTCCACTTACCATCTGGTGGCCTGAGTGCTCGTGTGCCTTCTCCTTATCATAAAAAAACTCAATAGAGAAGGCAAACAAGAACCCAGGCGACCTGTTAGTAGGCGGGATCTGAGAACCAGACACAAGAATTCTCATGGCTACAATCGAAATACGTTGCTGCAACGCGTTGCCAACCCTGAGGACTAAGATGGAATTTCACCGGTTGTCACCCCACACCGGAACACAATAATGTGAATGCTTGGCGTTAGGTTGAAGGCTAAGATGTTGGTAACGATCCGGACAGACCCTGCTCAAGGTCCTACCAACACTAACGCTTATGACTAGTGTTATTTTGGTGGCAAAACATACATACATACATCACGCCTTCATTCCCAGAGTGAGGTCGGCAGAGCTACAGAAATAGCAACAACTCTAAAACTCTACTACTCTACTACGCTACTCTTGGAAGCAGGCTAAGTTGATTACCAGTGTATTAGAGACAGGTTGCAAGCCCATCGCCTAACAGTACTACAAGCCCTTATCCCTTAGTCGCCTCTTACGATATCAACGGGAAGACATGGACATGGTGGCAAGTCGTGGTTCAAGAATCCATGGAGTCGCTATTTCCTAATTATTATATACATACCAACTTGATTTTAAACTTCAGTATTGTCATATTTCAAAATAAACTGTTAAACTACTAAAGACATTTTTGGTTCGGTTTATCCATACCTACTTATATTTGTTTGTTTATTGCGCTTTCACAACCTCGATACCAAAAATCATTTAAAATGGTAAATGATGAATTATTTAAAAAAATGACAATACTGAAAATCAAAATCAAAGTGGTATGTGTATTAGGTAATAGCGACTCCATGGATTCTTGAACCACGATTTGCCACCAAAGGTATACCTGACTTATGACGGTAACTAGACTTGAGTTATAGTTACCTGCGCTGCCTCGACCGCTACAACTGAAACAGATCGTCGTGCGCACGCTCGAGCCTCTTCAGCGAGGAGTCGACGCGGCGGCCCTGCGTGAGCACGGCGGGTGGCGGCAGCGGCGGCGGGATGATCTCGTGGTACGAGCTGGAGGCGCCCAGCGACGCGGACTGCCGCAGCCGCGCCGTCGGCCGGTGCCGCACGAACCCGTCCTCCAAGTCCTTCACAAACCTGGAAGGGTAACGAGGCATTTAATAATAAAAACCGGGCAAGAGCATGTCTAACCATGCTCAGTGTAGGGTTCCGAAGCCGTTAAGTACTACAGACATAAAAAACAACAAGTAACAACTGATTTTCTATAGTCATTTGGTGCCGTCTTAGATGATTTTAGTACTTTTAAACACTTTAATCGCCTGTATCTCAAGAACCGGGGCTAAACAATAATTAATGTGGTTTGGGTTAGTCAAGAAACCGCTGCGCCAGCCTAGGTTTTCGGTTTATACAATGCGATACGTAGAAAGTGTTATAAGTGTATTAAACTTAAAGTTCTTACCAATCTAGGAGACAGGGAGAACCACAGAAGTTTAAATACCTATCAACTCAAATCAAATTTTGTTCCCATTTTACTGTAGATATTATAGGTTGAAGACGGTGACCAAATAATTCTCCACGCAAATTTGGTGGTGTATGACAATGTGATTTGACGTGATACGTGTAGCCTTGTTTAGAATAATTCTAGCTCCGTCTAGTGGTATAACATCACAGCTTCGTCGATCTGAGGAATTTTTAGCACGCAATAAAAATACAAGGGGCGTCAAGATTATATTTGTCATTTCATCTGCGCGAGTTCAGCATATTCATTAACATTATATTTAATTACATCAAGAAAGACAGAAAAGAAAGAAAATATGTTTATTTGTCCGGCATTTTACAAAGCAAGTACAAATAAAATCAAATTAAATTTTTATTACAAACAAAATTAAAAAAAAAAAACAAAAGAATCCATCATTCATTTCTTCAGCATTATTTTGTTTGCTCGTATTACGATTATAATGTAAAGTAATCATGACTAGGCGATGAAGCGACACGGCAAAATGAAACGACCAGATTGACGCCGTCACTTCGTTATTAGGATTCCGTAGTCAAAACGGAACCCTTATAGTTTCGCCGTATCCGTCTGTCCGTCTGTCCGTCTGTCCGTCTGTCCGTCTGTCCGTCGGTCCGTGATGTTACTCAGAGACTTGGCGCAATAAAGCTGGAATTTCGCATATTTATAAATTTTTAATACGCCGACAAAATTTTGAGTACCACCCCATTCATGTACTTAACACATTTTTATTTTCTAGTTCTATTATAACATCGAGTGAGGTGTCATTAAATAGCTCTTAACTCTCAAAGTTACTTTGTATAGTATTCCATACATTCCTAAACGTAAACTATTTTGTCCATAATATCATTTTTTTGGATGAAAAACATGTAGCAAAAAGCTAATTATTAATTTTGACGTATTTTATTTCTCGTTTGTAACTTGATGTTGTCATTATTAAAGGGTTCTATGGTGGTTTAACAATAAAAGTTGTTGACTGTACACGTTTACGTGTCTTAGGGAGTAAATTGTGACAGGGACTTGGTGTTTTTATTTTAAAAAAATCTTTGGTGCACCACGAACAGCCGAGTCGAGTCGAAACTATGTACCTATGTTTTGTCTTAAGGCGCTTTGCCAACGGCGAAGCTAAGCGAGACGATGCGAGACGAGAATTTAAATTTGTACACAGAAACCATCTCGCACATCTTCGGTGGAAATTATTTTATAACACAAATTAATGGCTTACTTTTGATATTTTACTCCACATTTTACAAGAAATATGACATTCCAGTGTGAGTGTTAAGCTATAAACGGCCTTATACTCTACGCGAGTAAATAAAGTTAATGTGTCCTCTCTTGAACAATCTACTATTATTCAAATTCAAATTCAATTATGTCTGTATGTCTTGATTAAAAATTAATTATTTGTTTAAAACTGTAATAATTTTATTTATTTTCTTTTTTTCAATATTGTTAAGCAGCGCTCTTTTTAAAATCGACTTCAAAAAAAAAGAATTGAAGTTATCAATTCGTCGGGTTTTTTTTTTAATTATGTTCCCAGATTACACAAAGACCTCTGGACCGAATTAAAATATTTTTTTTTGTTCGATTACGTATACTTTCTAGTCGGTCCCATTTCCAGCACGTCAATATCTGATAATGGGATCTTGGAGAAGTCGAGGGAACTCCTCAAATATTATACCTAGGAAAAAATATACGTGGACTACATGACAATGTTATTATGATCACTAAAAGGTATGAAATAAAACAGATGTTTTTAAAAACTATAAACCGTCTTCAATAAGCAAGAAATAACTTCTTTTCAAGTGAAGTCGGCGTCCTACTATATTTTTAACCAGAAGCCGAATTCAGCTGGACTGACCTATCATTTTAAAAGAAGTTATTGTTGCATTTTGAAGGCGGTTTCTAGTTTTTTTTAATTATTAATTTTATTACCTTTTTATTCTTGTTTGAGTGATTTGTTCATTGTATGTGGTTATAATAATAACATGATAACGCATTCATATTCGTCACATATCCACGTCGAAATGTTTATTACTCTCTCAGAAAGGACAATTATGTTTAATTCACGAGAATGGACTAATAAAATAAGCAATACATTTAAGTGGCGGACAAAGGACGCGAGGGTTAAGGTATTTTTAGCGACGAATGGAACAAACCTACTTATATGGAAACGAACGGCAAATTATCCACTCACGACTTCCTTTGGCTATTCAGGACTTTATACTCTCAGTAATAAGGTCGGAAACTTGCTCAATGAAACGGTTGTTTACAACTGCACCGTTAATGCTAGGATATATCCAAAGCACCTTTTGTTTTTATTATTATCACTGCCATTACATAATCATACAGTTCATTATTTACTTTGGTTTAATAAGGCGGTATGACGTCAAGATCTCGTGATTTCGTTTGCTTACACTTTTGCATGGTTATCGAGTGTTTCATGATTAACGGAAGCCTGTCTGTTAAACACAATTATCAGAAAATATAGGGGCGAATGGCAGTGTATATTTTTGGGGATAGTGCTGCCGTACACCCTTGAGGGTTGAGGGAATGGGAATTTGAGAAGTAGGGATCATTCCCTAAACTTTTGAACTCATGTTCAAAAGTTATTATTTTATTTAGATAGTAAGGGACGATGAAATCGAAGATGGGTTTGTAGAGAGAGAACACCAAATACTCTCACGGTCAAATAATACGAGAGTGCGTTTTTCATACAAACGAGGCTATTTCGAAGCCTTGGTTCCTGGCCAGGGGTTGCTTCGAGTGAGGTTTAATGGTGGATACTCCGAGGTTCAATAGAGGAGGTCAAAATAAATAAATAAATAAATATCAGGGGACAATCTCACACAAATTGTCCTAGTCCCAAACTAAGCTCTAGGCTTGTACTATGGGTACTAGACAGCAATAAACATACTTAGATAGAGAAATAAATACTTAAATACATAGAAAACATCCAAGACTCAAGAACAAATATTCGCACTCATCACACAAATATTTGCCCTTACCGGGATTTGAACCCAGGGCCACTGGCAAAAGTTCTTAAGATACCTATAACTTATCGCAAAATCAGTTAACGTGACGTGAGAGTTTGGGTCAGCATTTGGATTCCCTTAAATTTTATTGCCATTTTAGATGTTTTCATATTCATGTTCATATTTATTTATTGGTAATAAATACATTACATGTCAATTTAATGACATGTAATATATGTAATTTTTCTGAACATGCACAATTCCGACGTTAACAGCAGATTCAATCAGTTGGGTTTCGCTAAAAGCATCCCCTGGCGAGGAACCGAGGCTTCGAAATAGCCTCTTTACTATGAAAAACGCACTCTGACCCGTATTATTTGAGCGCGAGAGTATTAATACCTACTTTCGATATGACAAGATTTTGATTAATATCTCGTAAAAATACCAGTCCAAAAAGAATTTCATATTTTATACTTAGTCCAATCTAGGATGATGCCTGTGACAGCCGTATGTCGTTATTTCAATCACTATACTCACAAACGAAGTATTCAAAAAAATAGGCGTTCAATTATTTAAATTCCCTAACGGTGTCGTTAGATTTGTACCAATGTAGTCTTTATGTAAAATTAAAGAAACCCGTTTGATACGAGTTTATATTTATGAGCTCTGATGAAATTAAATGACTGACGAGTATCGTAAACAACGTCGAAAATCCAGTGTACACATAGTTTTACGACAATCGTAACGGAGACATATTAAATTGTATAATCCCGTAGTAATCGTATGGTTTTCTTATACCTATTACATACAACTTCAATTGCCTTAAAGCTGAGCAGGGTCGACGATATCAATACGAAATCAAATACGGTTTATTTTACAGTAAACCCAAACAAATCCAAAAATAATTTGAGTGCCAAAGCAAGGTTATTAGTTATTAGTGTTTGTAAACGGAATGTTTACTTGTCAGTCAGTGTCAAACCGCATCCTGTTGAAACACTTTATTCGTATAAACAACTCAACTCGAATAAGATAACTTTTTTTACGTAACATTATTTAGTATTTTTGCAACGAATCCCAGGAAGTACGTCTCTACTCCCAAAAACAAATTTGGAAGTTGTGTTAGCTCTATTTTTACTAGAAGGAGAACTCATAAGTAGCTGAACATTTTACTACCTTGTTATAGCTATTGATATACTAAATTAAACCACTCTCATAATATTTTATTGCGACAAGGTCCTACCAATCCAAGTTCAGTCGTGATTTTTCTGTTTAAATTAAACAGACCTTTATCATTGCAAGAAGAAGGCAAAACCAGCACTCAGATCCAGGGCCCGTAGACCTTTGCACTCTTATGACTACATACTCGAGATTGGAACCCTAAGACTGCAAATGCATTACCAACCCTAAGGACCAAGATGAAATGCCTCTATGCAAGTAATTTCACCGGCTATTTGGCGGTAAGTTAACAAATAGGTACGAAGCTGGTAGCGTTTAGGAAGGCTCTATTCAACGCTTTAAACCCATATTACCTATGAGTTGTTATCGTATTGTTTGTAACTCGACCGCTGTCAAGTAAATAAGAGCTATCGTTGACAATAAGATGACATGTCAAAGCTATGGTTTTACCAAGATAAATAGAGGCCCATGCCCTACTACTACATAAACAAAACTAATTGGTCAATGCGCCCACATTTGACAAGTGCTATGGGCTAGTTTAGAGCGCTGTTTAAGTGTAAGGTGAATAATATTATGTTAAGATTCATGTTTGTGTTATGGAGAAAAATAAATTGAAAATATAATCGTCTGCTAAGCGACGTATGGAAATCTATTGCGAGCTGTGGAAGTCCGAAAAAAAACAAATATTTATTTTTGTTGCATGTAAATCTTGTTTTTTCAACGTAGTCCCCATTTAACTCAATACACTTTGTCCATCGCTTTTCTACTTTTTCGATTCCCTCCGTATAGTACGATTTCTCCAACCCTTCAAAATACGCATTGGTTTCTGCGATGGTTTTTTCCTTGGAACCAAATCTTTTTCCACCAAGCCATTTCTTCAAGTTTGGGAAAAAAAATTGTCGCAAGGCCGCAGGGGGCCAAATCTGGAGACCTAGAATAATGCGGGAGCAATTCGTAACGCAACTCGTGGATTTTAGCCAAAGCAACTGCACAAGTGTGGATCCGTGCGTTGTCTTGGTTAAAAATGATTTTCTTTTTCGCCAAATGGGGTCGTATTTCCATTAAAACTTCATGAGATCGCTGTAACAAGTTGGCATAATATTCGCCGTAAATCTTTCGACCTTTCTGAAGGTAATCAACATAATATTATACCATGAGCATCCCAGAACACAGCAGCCATAACTTTATTCGCCGATAAAACTGCTTTGGCCTCCTTCCGTGCAGGTTCAACTGAAGCCATTTTGACTGCTCATTTCATCATTTTGATTTTGATTCTGGTGTATGATGATGAATCTAGGTTCCGTCAACAGTTATCAAACGACGGAAGAAGTCCTTTTCATTACACCTAAGCTCCGCCAAACATGCCTCTGACAGGGTCACCCTAGTGCGTTTTTGAACTACTGTGAGCAATCGCGGCACTCAACAACAGGCGGAGAGCTTCTTCATATCCAAATAAGCGTGAAGGATATCACGAACCCGTTCGTCTGAAACGCTTTCAATATCAGGTATCTCACGGACCTTTACTCTTCGGACGTTCAATACGGCTTTGCATTTTTTGAGAACATTTACCATAGTAACTTTTTTTTTTTTACACCATCAGAAAGAGATTTCAACGAACAAAAAGCCCACCGAATTTAAAAAAAACGGATATTTTTTAACTTGTTTTTTGAATTTTTACATATATTTTGAGGTTATGTGAAAAAAAGTAAATACATAACTTTTTTCAATAGGACTTGTAGTTTTGCCGGAAATCGAGATAACCGTTTTTTACTCTTAAAACCCGCTCGCCTTCCAGTTCCCGACCTCAGATAGCCCGTTAATTATTGTTATATTCTCTTCCTTTTCCGATGGGTTTCATCCTGATATTCGCTATTTTTTCAAAGGCTTCAGCACTGGTGGCGGACGTGAAATACCATCATCCTCTGTTGGGGTGCGGTGGGGTTGTCTAAATATCGATAGGGGTGTCGTTTTTATGGTTTCGGAGCGAATCGGCTGTAATAGATAGACACAGAAGTGATCCGGTAGGGGTTCCATTTCTTGCTTTTGAGGATGGAACAAGCCACGCGTTATCCTAACAGGTTGTTGAGTCTTTATTTTAGATCAACAGGCACTGGACTTACGGACCTGAAATTGGGAGTGAATATCCCTTGAATACCCTAGGGGTGCACTATAAAGTGAAAAACTAAAACTAATTCCATGCGTACGAAGTCGGGGGCGGCCTCTAGTCTTATATATACACAAAACAGTCTGTAAAATTCGTCACCCTCTAATTCGAAATGTAAGTCGGCTGACCCAGTTACAGTCTCCGTCATTTATTCATTTAATTAGGACATTTTAACAGGCTGTCTGAATACCTCGTAACGGCCTGATATTACGGACCAACGTCGTTAAAACTTAATGAGCGCTGGAAGCATTCAGGAAACTACACGAAAAATAGTATAACAAATAGACTGAAATCCTTTTATGAATAACACTTACACTACACCTACTGAAATTAAAATAAGGCCTCGACGAAGTATATTTGACTCATTTTTTTAAGGGCAAACCGCAAAACATCATACATACATAAAGCTAACCTACTAAAATTATTTAGCTTACCCTTGAGATTGAGAAAAAATTAAGGTTGTGCTTCGAGTAGGCAAGAGTACCCATTTATTCATTTATTTCTCATCATTCATCATTTATTTATGTATAGAGTACGGCGGTAAGTGTATTGATAAGTCTACTAAAACTTCAGTAGCGCAGTAAAAGAGATAAACAATGATATGACGCCCGCCGGTGTGACGACTCTAACGGCCAACCCTATATTCAAACCGCGGACAGATAGCCTTACTTCGGATTAAAATTTGACACATTTTATATGGGCAAATGTCAAATTTCAACCCGAAGTAAGCCTTATCTATCCGCGGTTTGAATATAGGGTTCGGCCGTAAGAAAAGAATACAGAGCTAACAAAAGAATGCTGTCGTGGAATATATAAACCGATGTGTCATTTGTCATATAACAACAAAAGGCTAAGCTACGAGGAAAGTATTTTGAAGGCAGTGCGGCAGCGCTACAGTCCGTGATAGTTTTCTTCTGTTATTCATTATTATAGTCAGCACATTATTTTCTCTTACTAAAAATGGAAAGCTCAACCTACGAGTCGAGTCGTGTTCATGAACTAGAGGAGTGGAGGAGTCGTATACCTATCTCTGCCTGGTATTGGCAGTTTATGGCATTTCGTAATATACAACCTCCGGGAGTCAATTTTGAGGGTTCCGTTGTCAAACTAGGAACCCTTATAGTTTCACCAGGTCCGTCCGTCCGTCCGACCGCAACCCAGCGCAGAGACATATGCATATTAGCCACGCCAAAAAAAAAAAAAAACCTCCCCTACACGAAACATGGGGATGTATTATTTTTTTCTCGTCTACCGTACTGTGTTGGGTGTCGTTGGATAGGTCTTTCAAAAAGATTACGGGTTTGTTAAAGCAGTTTTTCGATTAAGGAATCCGTTTATGAAATACTAGCGACCCGCCAGCGGCTTCGCCCGCTCATTTTTCTACACCTTCGGTTACATTGTTCAAATTTTACCAAGGATCCCTAATTTTTTCAAAATGAAATGTAGCCTATGTCAAATTGGAAGAATGTAGCATTCTATTGGTGAAAGAATTTTTTAAATCGGCCCAGTACTTTTTGAGCCTATTACATTACAAACATACAAACATACAAAAATAGGTACAAATCTTTCCTCTTTATAATATTAGTATAGATTAAGCGCTAAATTTGGTTAGACTCAAGTGTCCAACCCCCCCCCCCCTTACAGCCAAAACTACAAATACTAAAAATCTGCAAAAATACTTAAATGAAAGCAAAAGCACATATGACGAATTTATAAGGAAAACTATCACCACTAAGTAGATATCATTGTTTCTTGAAATACTGGCGATTAAAGTGTTTATATTTACTAAAATCATCTACGACGGCACCAAATGACTTTAAATAGAAAATTTGTAATTACTTGTTGATTTTTATGTTTGTAGTAAGTACTTAACCCTACACTGAGCAAGATCCGACATGCTCTTGCCCGGTTTTAATATCTTATTCGGTGACTAGAGGTCACAACAAGATGGCCGATTTTTACATATTTCCGAACTTAATATATTTGAGTATAACTTAATATATATGATTCTTGTAGTATTATTAGGCGATGGGCTTGCAACCTGTCACTAATACACTAGTAAACATCTCAGCCTACTTGTGCAAAATGAGGTTACAGAATTATTAACATGTCTTTAGAGTTGTTGGTATTTCTGTAGCTCTGTCTACCCCACTCTGGGAATGAAGGCGTGATGTATGTATGTAATATTATATTTGATTCACACAGACTGTGACTTACTCGTAAACGAGAACACCGCGTGACTTAATTTTCATTGCATTTACCAGTAAGATGAGATGCATCGTGTCGGCGATGACTGTTTCTATGGCTTGAAATTTATTTTGAAGTGTCTTTAAAATGGCATCTACGGATTTAAGATCACAAAAACACCTTTAAACACCTTTTTAGGGTTCCAAAGCCCGTATGTCATAAGCATTTTACTCAAAACTACAAGATTCAAAATATTGTCGAAAATTAAAGTAAGTATAGGTCTTGTATAAGCCGCTACTTAGTTTGATAGTTATATAAATAAAAAATATGGGATCCTATCATTTTATAACAAACGTTTCACAAATGATAAATTTCAAAAACATATCATTTGACAACCCGCGTTTTTTTCCGAAACTAAATAATTCTGGATTTATTTCAGGACCATCGTGTAGAATCCTTTAGGTTAGGTTACGTTAGTTTTATAAAAATCCTGAAATATTTATAGTTAAAGAAAAAAGAAGCGGGTTGACAAATTAATCCATATGTAACTCTGAATTTAATTTTTGAGCTGAATAATCTTTTTCTGTAAATCTCAACCTGGCACATATTTCGACAGTTCTTTTAAAACACTAAGGTTTCCAAACAGTTTTTGACTAAGCGAATGTTTTTGGAATTAATCGCTCAGAAACTTGCATAAATTGTGTTCCAAATTATCTTTTTAACAGTTTTTAATAAATTTACAATAGTAACACTAAATAAATACTTTTACCAAAATTATTTTGAAAATGATCGGATATACCGTTATTAAATTGCCTAAAAACTGCTTCTAAATAAAGGACGTAAGTCTCATGAAGATACAGTCTTTTGCTGGTGTTCTTTGTTGTTTGTAGCAACGGCTTCGGAACCCTACATTGAGCATGATCCTACATGCTCTTTTTTGGTTTTTAACCTGTCGTACCACCTTGGGCTTATAAAATTGTTTTCAGGAATTAAAAACTGTTAGATACTGTTACGAATCTGACCTTCCGGTTGACCTAGTGACCGTTTAATTGTAAAACCAGAGGTCATGGGATCAATTGCCGCTAGTAATAATGTTGTCTTGAGGTCCGTGTATTATCATGTTCAAATTACAGGTACACAAGTTCACAGGCGACAAAAAAAACTACAACAAGGACTTGATATTAAATCAATAGAATTAATACCAGGTGTTTAATGATGGTCTGATACCGCTTAAGCAAAATGGTAAAAGCTACATTGCTACCACACAATACAACCGATTTAAGAAATATTAACATTTTGTTGTTTCAATGTCCAAGCAGCCATTAGAAAGTACTGCGTCAAACGGAACCTTATCAAGTAAAATGATAAGAAGAATCTCATATAGGTATGTAACGTAGCGATAACGCGGTAATGATTATTAAATGTGCACTACATCACGATCCAGATTACAAATAAGCTAGACAATGCGGTCGGCGCTATTTAACACAGATAAATCACTTAAACCTCACATTCACATACATGTGATTTCCCATGTGCAAATAAATGACGATTGTATCTGTCATCACATCAAACTCGCACAAGCATCGGAAAGCGTGCGCCAATTTAGTTCTGAATTCAAATTATGTTAGCTTTTCCACCACACATAAACACCGCAACCCTCAAGTGATTTAGCAACAGTAGTGGCCCTGATGCAATGGTGGGCGAGACAGAATTATCGTGACATTTCGCGGCGCGGGAGCACGACAGGATAACCTCAATAGCGCTGATTAGGTACTTTACAATTCATACTGATAGCAGATGAAGCGACAGCGTTAGCAAAGAATCCGTTTCCCATTAAACTTTTGGGATAAAAATATTTCTTTCAATATACAGAACGGTCGCTGACACACACACACATTCAATCTCTTATACACTGATATGTAGGTAGGTACCTAACAAATCTGGTAGCCAGCGTGCTCGTTTGCCTGTACCATGCCATAAGATCAACCTTTTTTTCATTACTGAAACACTTTTACCACAAATGACAACCGGGGCTTTTAAAAGGTGTACTGATTCTGAAAAAAAACACGCTTATAGTGGTTTTTTTGAGACAAACCTCCAAAAGCATGATTTTTTTTAAACTCTTTCAAATAAATCCTGTTGTCAATTGGGTGAATTAACTTTTTTACTTACACGTATGTCCGTTTTCTTTTGTGTCCTGGTAAGGTAGCGGTAAGTACGATGAACGTTTACAACAATTTTATAATTAAGCTGAGCCTGCATTTTAGTGCTATTACGACTTGATACAATAATAGATCCCGACGAAATGAGAACATCCTCCTTATATTGAAGTCGGTTAAAAAGGATTCCTAGGGTACCTTTAATAAAAGTTCTATAGGTACACATAAAATACGTTTTCTAGCAAAACATAATCGCTTGTCACCTGCGTTGCCAAACGCAATCGTATGGATTGAAATGTTAATTAACCTAATTACACAAACAGAAGTAGGTACCTACTGAACCGTTCTTAACGCAATCAACGCCAGTTACTTATTTGATTTATTTTTAAAATATACCTACCCGATATTATCTTCTCGACTATGAAAGTGCAATCAGATGTTATTGTTTGTAAAACAATCAATGCAACACAACTGTTGCTCTTGTAGAGATTCTTCCGTTGTACAGTCAAAGACTTTAAATTTGTGACCCACCTTTTATACAAAGTCAAACGAACATTGTACAGCAGTAAGGTTGAGTTTCCTCTAAGTTACAAAAGACTTGGCATCTCTAAGGACATTGACAAATTAAAGCAGATTTTTATTTGAAATGGGTCTTCTATTTACACTCGCGACGTCTGAAATAACCGTCAACTGAAAAATGATTTCTACACAAATGTTACATAATCAGGCCTCTTAAGATTCGAGTGTCGGAATTATAACGCAAGGCGTATCATACGTATATTAAAAACAATCGGCCTTTTTAGGGTTCCGTAGTCAAACTAGGAACCCTTATAGTTTCGTCATGTCCGTCCGTCCGTCCGCAGCCTAGCGCAAAGACTCTTAGTACTAGAAAACTGTAATTTGGCATGAATATGCATATTAGTCACGCTAGTTAGTAATAAAATGTAAAAAAAAAGGATTTTTTGGGGTACCTCCCCTACACGTAACGTGGGGATGTATTTTTTTTCTTGTCTACCCTAGTGTGGGGTGTCGTTGGGACAGGTCCTTCAAAAATATTACGGGTTTGTGAAAAGTTTTTCGATAAAGTAATCCGTTTATGAAATATTAAGCTTTAAAGCACTAATTTTTGTTAGACTTAACAGCCCCACTACAGCCAAAACTACAAATCCTAAAAATCTGAAAAAATCCTAAATGATATACACATATTACGAATTTTAAAGGAAAACTATTACGACTAAAAAGACATCACTGGTTCTTGCGATACAGGCGATTAAAGTGTTTATACCTTCTAAAATCATCTAAGACGGCACCAATTGACTTTAAATAGAAAATAATTATTACTTGTTGATTTCTATGTTTGTAGTACTTAACGGCTTCGGAACCCTACACTTATGGTCCGACATGCTCTTGCCCGGTTTTTTAAATTTGGCTACGGCAACTTCGCGGGCTGTTTTTACTACAGTAGGAGAAAAATTAAATTTATTGCAGTTTCAATCTTTACAATATTGGGAAGGTATAAAGGCTAAAATGTGATAAACATTGCAGTGGGCGAAGCCGCCGCCTGCTATAGGTACTAAATTGGGGTTGTTTTACTGTGACTAACTAGTATTATGTATTTGCTCTACATATCACTCTGGTGGCAAACGAGCCGGCTAACTCGATGTAAGTAAACAAGTGACCCACGTGAGTCCGGTTCAACAAACTTCAGCAAGACAGTCGCGATTCGCTAACAGTTCCCCACTCGCTATCACAACGTTCTATATCTCGATTACTCTATCAAATAAAACACCCCAAGTTTTACGCAAGAAGGCTCAATTTGAAACAGAGTTAGATTGGACATAGAATTTTAAATGAACGGTGTTTTTTTACGATAACAGTATCCAGTAAAGCGGGATGCGTTATTGTGTTTTTATCGCAAACCATTTTCGATACGGCGGTCGTATGCTTTTTATTAAAGTCAGTTTGACTCATTGACTTAGATGGACACTTGGCCAAAAAGCTTACATATTATTTAATCTATAGTAATTAATTTATACACTTAATATTTTTGAAAACTTGTGGACATATAATGATCTGTCTGCGGTCACTGATCAGTGATTGTCCTCGATCGTTAAAATTTCCTATTGATGCGACCCGCTCCAGCTTAAAACTGGTCAAATAAATCTAAATTAAATAATTATTATCAAAAAACAAAAACTGAGTTCATAAAAAGATCTTTTAAGACAGTAATTAATGAACGACTCTATAAGTTATCGAAATTTGTAATTCCAATATAATTTAGTTTATTTCATATTTCAAGGTTTTATAAACTAAAGAGTTGTTCAGTTGTACATTTTCCAAGTAAATAAATAGGCTCCATGGTAAAGTTACACTGACAAGATCGAAATGATAATTGAACAGATGATGTATGTATTAACAGATTAAAAATATGGCAGGCATAAAGGTAAACCGTCAAATTAAAAAAAAAACACGCCATCAATGTGAAGAGATGTTTAGTTCAATTAATTATCCGACTTAGCCTGAAGGCCTGTAGTCCACAGATAAACTAACCCTTTCAAAGATTATAAAAGGCAAGTTTCACAAAGACTAGTAATCACAATAAATTATCCGGTCAATGCGTAGTAAATGATTCAAGAGATAACATACACTCTCGTAAACCCACTAAACAGCGTTAACTAATGACCGGTCTTCTTGGAATTGCCTATTTTCTGGCTAATGATAAAATGGATGATACCACATGAAGTTCATTATTTTAACGCAGCTTATGTTATTTTTGTAGTTCCGAGAAAATATATAAAACATAATGGGATTGTCAATGAAATATACCTTCCCTTGAACTTACTAGCCACTTATAGAGCTATCACTACATAGTATAAAACAAAGTCGCTTCCCGCTGTCCCTATGTTTGCTTAGATCTTTAAAACTACGCAACGGATTTAAATGCAGTTTGTTTTAAATAGAAGAGTGATTCAAGAGGAAGGTTTATGTGTAAAATACTTTAACCCGGAGCGAAGGCGGGTCGCAAGTTAGAGATAAAGGTTAAATTGTGATTGTAAAAAAAACATGTTTACCTACATCGGAGCCCTCCCAAGTCGGAAATTACCTATCAGATTATTGACTTTTCTTTCGTGTTTGATAAAGCGCCAAGAAGCGCCGAGCTAGTCTTGGCGCAACCGTTAGGTGGCCTTGCTAGTGCCCTGCTATCAGTTCTTAAAACTGATGCAAATAAAATTAATATAGGAGTTAACCCGTCCGCACACATGAAATTGATGTAGATGTCACAAATTGATGTTAAAAAGAGTCAAACAACGTGTCTTCGAGAGTTGCGGTCTGCATAAATCTGCATCTGTAAAATCATTTTTTATTTCACAATCGCCTACGTGCATTTTGCGCCGACCGTTTATCAAGAAAAGGAAAGAAAGTGTGGGACTGAACGTAGCGATATACCGTATCGTTGACAATCTGACAAAATTACGCCAAAGCTCTATCCCCTATAACACCACCATTATTACGCCACCTATCTATGAATTATATGATCAATAAAAAACGGATTACTTTATTTCCACGTATACTGCACGTCAATAAGTAACGTGTAAGAGCAATCCGACGGGCCAGCTGGTACTAAGTATGCCTATTGGCGCAGTTTTGTTAATGCTAATAATTAATAATATTGCCTGCGAGTTGCCCCGCTAATTGGCCCAGCACCAGCGTTGTAGCTACAGGGCTATCCAGCCGGCGACTACCAGGTGCTTAAAACATGGCGGCCTGGAAAGCTTCAAATTCAAATCTTACCAGGGGCGCTCAAGGTGATGCGACGCTGACCAGGAGGGCAATTTTTTAAGCTCACCGAAGAAAAATGACTAACTTTAAAATCAATTTGTGCAGCGACCGGGCCCATCATTTGGATTTCATACTATAAACGCGTAATGATATGAAATCCAAAAGGTAGATTAAATCGCAGCACTAAATGATTTCTAACTTAGTCATATTTCGTCGGGGAGCTTCATATTGCCCCCAGCCTTCTGGGCGACCGTGAACACGGACTGTAAAGTACAATTTTAACAAACGAAGTAAATGCAAGTTCGTGAACGGTCACATTTCAATAGTCATGTTAATTGTAAAACAAAATATGTTGACTTGCATTGTAACGAATGTATTGCATCACGGTTAATGAAACAACTATGTTTAAATTTCATTTCGTGTTCATTTTCACCAAAACAACGACTAATGTAATGAGCTGTCAGTAGTTCGTAATAACGTGTGAAGTTTACAATAATTATGATAAATTACAAATTACCTAACGTAGGTACCATAATGTAAATGTCATAATAGCGAAAATTATAATCTGGGACAAAATATTAATCCCACGATACCCCACAATTAAAACTTCAAGTCGTTTATGGGTAAGGACCAAAAAGTTGGCCACACTAACTCATTCAATTAAATTTTCTATGAAACTTTTCCGTTGTGACAGGAAAATTAGCCATACATTTGTAGGGATAATTTTCGTGTCACAACGGAACTTTTTTCACTTTTGTTATTTGTATGGTTAACAACGCTTAACTATGGTCCAACTATTTAGTCCTTACCCTTAAACAAACATCACAAAAACACAGAACCACATAGGTACATAGACTCGAAAAATATTACTCTCGTTCTAGAACAATCGGGTAAAAAATGATAAATAATTTAACGTTGTTAAAATAACAAAAATCAATTGAAAAATTTATCTTCACGAGTTGTATATTGTGAAAGAGACGTCATGTGATTGGTAGAAAGTAGGCAAACGTAATAGGCAGGGCACCGCCGGCACGGCCTTGGTCGAGTCACGAGGCAGGCAAAAACTAACGATTGTTTACTTGCTGAATTTATAGGGAAGGGTTTTACGCTCTCAACCCCAAGGGAAAAAAATCTGGACAAAAACAATCAATGTCAGTTCGCTAAATTCCAAACAAAACGGACTCGATATTGACATTTGGCAAGACAGTCAAAGCTGGCCAAAAAGCCGTTTTGGTGTTTCCAAGTTTTTTACTACTAATCAATAAATACCGTCTGGTTGCCGGGTTAGAATAGTGCCACTCCATGTCTTCCCGTGGATGTCGTAAGAGGCGAGTAAGGGAATAAGGGCTAGTGTAAGGTAATAAGTTATAGTATGTTGCCACGATGGGCTTGCAACCTGTAACTAATACACTAGTAAACTTCTTGGCCTGATTGTGCAAAATGTGGTTATAGAATTATCAACGAGTCTCTTTAGAGTAATTGGTATTTCTGTAGCTCTGCCTCCCAGTCTGGGAATGAAGGCGTAATGTTATGTATGTAATCAATAAATAAGGAAGTTTATAAGTTTGACGCTTGTCTGTCTGTATCTGGCTTCTTAGCTAATTAAATTGTTCCATCTGCTAGAACCATCAATGCGTTCTTTTTAATAGAGCTAATTTAATGAACAATAAAATGGTCTGAACCACGAGGCACTAGAGCGAGAGGCCGGCCGCGTGCCAGAAGGGCAGATGAAATAGTTGCGACGGCGGGTCGAGGTTGGCTAGCCACAGCGACAGACAGAGGAAAATGGGACTGCTTGGAGGCTTTAACCCGAAAGGGGTCCATACAACTAACTTATACTTATAAATTCTACTTTTATATTATATATTATTAACCATGTAAGACTTTGTTCGTTGTAATAAGTTTTTTTTTTAATCTAACTAAACTTAAAATATCTAACCGCTTATTTTAAATCTTTGTAAGCTAGCAATAATTTTGTGTGGAATTAAATAAAGCTTTATTATTATTATTATTATTATTAATTTAACCCTGATAGTTCTTATATAGGTGGGATGGAAATAGGTTCAATCGGATCAGCGGGGCTAGACAAGTTGCATTCGACAATCGTTAGCGATTATATTTCGATGGACAAATGTAGGATTGACTTAAGCCACCGTGATAGTCACATGGTATTATGTCGGTGGCTTACGTCAATTTCAAACATTTTTCAATCGAAACATAACCGCTAACGATTGTCGAATGCAAATTGTCGAGCCCCACTGATCAATTATGTTGGAATTTTATAATTTTTTTAATTTAAATCCACAATACCTTCATAATTATACCATTTTAAACATGTTTGTTATTTGCAGGCTGTGCAGTTTACAACGTAAGGTCAAGGTCATCGGACTAGGTATTGTGCTGGCATCGGAACTATGTTACATTGGAAATTTCACAAATAATACTTTTAATTAAGTTTGGTAATAAACGTAATCTATTGATAAAAACGAATAAATAGGCAAAACCTTAAGCTGGGTACGAATCTGAGCGGCTCAACCTGAGGCATGCTCGCCCCGCGCGGCGACCTGCTCGCGTCCCAGATTGTTGCACATAAACATGCGCGGGTGAGGCAGACATTTCAAAATGACGTCCGAGTACACGATGACAGCCGCGGCTGCGTTAATCATAATTCACCGAATTATTAACAAAAAGAAGAAGAAATCGCCTCGGTGGTGTAACAGGTCAGCAACCAAATAAATAGGTAGGATACACGTCCAAATTACGCGAGGCACGCACACCGAGGCGCCTTTGAGCACGGTCAAGAGACCGAGTCTCGGCGGCTCACCGCGCGCCGCAAGTGGCGCTCTGCTGCTCGCTGCAAAATAGTTGAGCCGTGCGTGGCTCAACCCGAGGCTGCTCTAATTCGTACCCACCTTAACAATATCTATCTTAATACATACAAATATAATTAATAGGTCTATAATACCAACAACATTTGACTTTGAATGGGTGTATTTTTTACACTTAGTGCTTTCAATTATCAAATACTTTTTTTTTATAAGGCCCGGCAGTGAATCAAAATGTGGGTCACATAAGGCAGGGTCACTACCATTTGGTCTTACCAGCAACCGCGTCATCATAAGTCATTCATGAAAACTTTTTCTATTTAAAACATAACATATCCAAATACATTGTAATACATGCCAATGCCAGCCAGTTAGATAAATTTATCTCGTTTTATGTAAACAACTAGTTAAAATGAAATAATGCTTATCAGTAAGTAACTCCACACATTTCTGTATCAGAGTGATTGCCCACATTAACTTTATTTACTCATGCAGAGTATACCGCCGTTTATAACTTAACAATCTCACTCGAATGTCATATTTCTTGTAAAATGCCTATAACCAATAGAGTAAAATACACTTTAACATAACCGCAACTTAATATTATGTGCTTGTCGCTCAATCTTGTCTGTTTTGGTAATTTCTAATGATCGGAGACCGGTAGCAATTTTTCAACGAAAATATAACATGGATTTGATTCATTTAAATTTCGTGCACAATTTATATATTGAAAATTACGAATTTGTTAGAAACTTAAAATGGTAACCATAAAATCCGTGGCTGGTGTGAATATGTTGATAACTTGTTGAAAAAGAATGAAGTAATTTGAACTATATGCAATTAGAACAAATTGCATATATGGGTAGTTCTACCAGTGTTTCAACCGCTTTGACTTTGGTGTCTCATTTTTAACCATTTCCCTATACGAGTAGGATAACCATTTTCGCTTATTTTGAAGAATGCCTGGACTCCTAGAAAATAACCGAAAATGGTTATCCTACTCGTACAGGGAAATGGTTAAAAATGCGACACCGAAGTCAAAGCGGTTGAAACGCTGGTAGAACTACCCATATGTAGTTCAAATTACTTCATTCTAATTAATAATTTCTTCATTGAAATACAAATTTCACTAACTTTTCATCTCAACTTATCAACGTATTCACACCATGCAAGGAAATATTGGTTTACAACTATGTACCATTCACATCTGTTGATGTAGAAAGGTCATTCTTTTTATATAACTGGATTCTCAATGTTAATAGAAACATAGAAAATATTATGATAATTTACTACTTAACCAATTAAATTCAAAGCTTTGTTAAAATCATAGATTTTCATTTTTTAACAACACAGACTCATTGACCACTGGTAATTTCCACAAGAAAATATTAGTTTAATCAGTTGCGTTGATGTTTTTTTTTTTTAATTTGTCAAAACTAATTTAAACAAGTTCTAAAATGAGCTTGGATAGGATTTGCAATTGTATGTCAGTGGATTCTGAAGTTTTATATATGGTTATAGTGTAGACTACTTACAAGATATACTGCACTAAAATGAAGTCATGATCAAATTGTGATATATCTTGAATGGTGATAGATTTTACTTTGATTTTCTTAAACTGTATTTGCAAACGAACTTCATGATAGACCCTCCATAACACTTCACTACATAGTATAAAACAAAGTCGCTTTCTGCTATCTGTCCCAATGTACACAACAAATTTTGATAACTTGTACTTTTTAAATAGATAGAAGTGATTCAAGAGGAAGGTTTATGTGCATAATATTTTAACCCGGAGCGAAGCGAGGGCGAGTCGCTAGTTAATTATAATTAGAACATATTTTAATTATAATTAGGCCCTAATTATAATTATACTTTAAATAGGTACAGTTTCTATTTGCTAATGAATTCAAGTTACAAAACACCATGAGTTCTATGAAAAAAATGTAGGTACTTACTCGCTGTTTTCTTTCGTCTTTTCGACGTGTTTCTTAATGTCCGCGAGTGAAGAGTCCACTCTGCTCAGGAAGTCGTCGAAACTCTTTTTCTCGTCGGGACTGCCCGGCGAGAAGTCTCTGGTGGGCATGCCTGCGATCGACGCACGATGGTTTGGCCGTGCTGGCTCCGACACTCTCTCACCACTCTCGTAGAAAGGCGAATCTTTGGTCACAGGAATCAATAGATATTCCCTCAAAAACAAACTGTCCGAAGCAAACAAACGGTTCGCTCTCCTTATCTTCTCCGTCTGAAACGAACCGAGAGCACAATCACTTAATTAACCATTCAAGACCTCAAAAATAAACGAGATAATAACACTTTCATTGGGACCGTTTCGCACTTACAGTAACACCGTATTTTAAAGCTATCCCTTGCAATGTATCGCCTTTAGTCATAATATGTTTGATGAATTCTTCGTGCCTTTTCATATGGTTGCAGGTGCTGCCGTATTTTTTTAGGGGGCGAGACGATTCCCGAATAGAAACTCTTTCGTCGAAGAGACGTTCCTCCTCCATTTTTGACGTATTTCTGTAATGTCTAAAATGACAAGACAGCCCTGACTGACAACACAACGAAACTGAAGTTAGCCACAAACTACAAACAATCCGGATCACAGATATTAGAAGGGTATGTCTAATGAATCCGGATTATCTTACTTCACAATTACTTGCCCTATCAACAAAATAAGTTACCCAATAATTTCAGACAAATGCAATGCAAGGTTATCATATGTTATGTTATGATTATAATTTAATTAAAAGAGTTGTTCCCTTTGCTTTATTTTATGAAAATAATTTATATTAAATCTTTGTTCAATTTTAGGAATTGTCAATATTCACCTATTACAATAATTTCTTAACTTGTGATACTTGAAGTGCAATAGATAAGATTTATTATCTCATACCAAAAATCATTTATTTATTAAAAAGCAAGCAATAACTTTTGTTTATTCATCTGATGGCCAAGAATTAAATTTTCTACGAACATACGTTTTTTTATGTTTGGCAACATCAGTCAAATATATGTTCATCAAAGCTAGATGGCACTAAAAACCTAGAAACAGTGCGTAAAGCACGCCATCTATGACATTGTTATGTGACTACGAAGATAGGTCTGTGAACTGGCAACCAAGACTCGTTCATTCTTTTAGGTTTTCATTCGGTCATTGCGATTTGAATTTCGATTCGATATGTCAGTCTGTCTTTGACCGGGCGTTATTGTGTTGTTTGTGTCGGTTCTGTTAGGAGTAAAATAAGATTTATGACGATCAAATGATTTTCTGTGGTTTACATTAATTGTGTTTGGTGCTATAAGCCCTCCCCTTATTTATAATAAGTTTTACGCCCTGGTGTTTTGTTATTATTTACGTGTATTGGATTTTTGAGACTATTTGTGTACACATGTGATCAAATCGATACAAAAATATCGAGATTTTCTTCGTTTGCGAGGGTATGTATGAATAGTGTTCTTATTTATTTATTTTTAAGTTATGTTGAGGTATAGGCTGATTTATTTCGTGCATAGATCGTGTTTCCCTTGCGTTCGTGGGTCGGCCTTTCGCACCCGCCCCGCAACGAAAAATACAATAAAATTGCGAGGGTTGGCGTGCGACTACAACGAGACATTTTATTACCATGGGGCTATATTTTTGTTATTGTTGCAAACAATCTGGCTGGTTTACCAGTGCAGTGCTGATAAAACGATCCAAATGCAACTACTTCCGAAATTCTAACCTTTTTTGTTTGTTGCTTGTCGATTTAATTAGTTGATATATATTTTTTCTTTCTTTTATTTATCCACCTGTAGAATTAGGTAACTAAGGTACATTTAAATATTTTCCTCCACGATACTCATACAATCTCAGGGTGGAAATTTGTGTTAGTTTGTAACTGGACAGAGCTTTATTTTTTACTTTTTTTCAAGATATGTAGGCCTATGATAGTATAGTCCGCTTTAAAAGTAGCTTCACACTTTGTTACCCTGTCGCTTAATTCCTTTGATTAACGCAACAGTTCGAACGTAACGTTAAAGTGACATAGGTAGGTTTCTTTTCCTTCACGTGCACATACCTACCTACCTAGTTATCTAATAATGGTAACGGCCAGTTACACGATTTTCCCTTTGCTTCATAGGTAGGTACCTACCTACGATATCATTATCACTAATAACTATGCCTACCGGCCTATAGATTTGTTTGTTAGTTAAAAAAAGCCTTCTTTACCCTGTCATGTTTGATTTAAAATGGGATAGGTACTTTAGGTAAACGTACATAGGTCCATTTAACAAGGAATAAGTAGGTATACATTTCATCTAGTTACCTCTCTGATGTGTACCTATTTACTGTAAAACAGTGTTATTACGTAGCTATAGGTACATAACATCACTCTTTCATTCCCAGTAGGGTATGCAGAGCTACCAACAACTCTAAAAAGACTTGTTTATAATTCTGTAACCACATTTTGCAAAATCAGACCAAGAAGTTTACTAGTGTATTAGTGACAGGTTGCAAGCCCATCGCCAAACCCTTTATTCTCTTAGTCCCTTCTTACGACATCCACGGGAAGACATGGAGTGGCACTATTCTAACCCGCCAGTCACACGGGGTAAACAGTGTTATTAAATATCTAAAATTAGAGAATGCCTGCGACTTTGATACGCGTAGAATTAGTTTCCTGCTACTCCCCCAATTTAACCCCTTAGGGGGCGAGTTTCCAACAATCCCTTCTCGGTGAACCCCTAGGATATCCTAGGTATATTCCCTCCAAATTTCACTTTCCTAGGTCCAGCGGTTTCGGGTGTGCTTTGATCGATCAGTCAGACAGTAAGTTCAAGCAATTTTTATCTTACCTATATACATATTTTGACGACACGCTAGCCTAGTTGGGAGTGACCCTGCCTTCGAAGCTAGGGGTCCTGGGTTCAAATCCCGGTAAGGGCAGATATTTGTGTGATGAGCACGAGTATTTGTTCCTGAGTCTTGGATGTTTTCTATGTATTTAAGTATATATTTCTCTATATAAGTAAGTTTATCGTTGTCTAGTACCCATAGCACAAGCCTAGAGCTTAGTTTGGGACTAGGTCAATTTGTGTGACATTGTCCCGTGATATTATTATTATTATTATTATTATATAAGTAGGTAGGCCCTTTCGGATAAACTCTGACCTTCTGTAGGATTGTGTAATTAACCCCCTTTACACATTTGTTTTTCAAATGTGCAGGTTTCCTCGCGATGTTTTTCCCTTTACACTGGGGTGTTGGGTAAATAGGTACAGTCGCCATCAAATATAATAATATCGGAACATATAGGTATGTTGTTACAGGCGTAAGAGCATGTACAGATATTTTTGAGCACCTTTGATACCTACTCTGATTTTTTTTTATGGCGGCTGTAAGTACCTACCTACCCACGTTAGAAAAACGTATTGGTGCATGGCTAGGTAGGTACGTCATAATAATATAAATACTTGCATAGTGAATAACCAACTATTTACTCAATTAGGCGATGGGCTTGCAACCTGTCACTAATACACATGTTAGCCAACTTGTGCAAAGTATGCTTACCTATAGAATTATAAACGATTCATTTTTGCTCTGTAGGTCTGCCTACCCCACTCTGGGAATGAAGGCGTGATGCTATGTAGGTATGTATGTACTCGATTAGCGTCACTTGAAAATCTTGAAATCAAAACTAATGTGTGAAATTTCGGGTTACTCTCAAAATTCCCTTTTCGCCAAATGACAATATAGCTCAAACGTCTGGATTGTGTAATGTCTTTGTTGCTATGTAGACATGAACGCTAAATGTAACTTTAGCAAAACGTCTGGATATTAGAATGTTACAATTAAAAATACACTAGTAGCGAAACGTCTTTATCTTAGAAATGTCTTTATTAATTAATAGACATAAAAGCTGAATGGCCCGGTAGCGAAACGTTTGTATCTCAAAATGTCTTAATTACTAAATAGACATGAACGCCAAATAGCCCGTTCGCAAAACGTCTGGATCTTTAAATGGCAAGTGTTGATATGACACTTGATAATTTCCAACTTCTTTCCACACAATCAATTATTTTCTATTATTTAAATCCTGGCACTCGTTCTGTGGTCATGACAGTCAACTAATTTTGCTTTCGACGAATTAAATATTCTAAATAATATATGGACTATCTTAATTTCCAGACGTTTTGCTAATAACCCCTTCTATGTTCATGTCAATCAACTAATTTTACTTTCGGTTAATTAGGTATTCTAATCACGCGGACTATTTATATTTCCAAACGTTTGGCTACTTGTTCATTTCAATTCTGTGACGTCCAGCTAAATTGACACTTTGCTGACTAAATATTCTACTTTCATGTCATTCAGCTAAATTGACTCTTTGCTGACTGTGTATTTTACTCTTATGTCATCTAGCTGAGATGGTCCTTTGACGAAAAGGGAATTTTGAGAGTAACCCGAAATTTCTAATAATCTTGTACCTAACCATTCAACTTGCAATGTGCTTTTGTAATAATTTTTGAGATTTTATTGGCCCCATAATTTCGTATTTTTTCTTAACCCTTTTTTCTTAATCCGTTGACTCATTAAAAAATAAGCAAAACCTCATACTTAATCAGACTATTCATCCCTTCACTAACCGACAACAAAGAAGACTGTTATCCGCGTTCACAAAAACGACGAAAAAGCTGCGCGTGAGTCACTAAACGGAACTCGACCGAAACAAAACAAAATAAACTAACCACCTAACTAGTCAATGACTACGATGATTGTCAAGATAAATAGGGTATTTTGTCACCTAATGAGAAATTCCAACTTATCTGACTCATAAAAATATGCTACGTTTCGATGACATTCCGAGGAATTTCTCACCTGTTACAAAATGTCTTAATCCATTCGATTATGACCCTTATATTATTTTTCATAAGGTCGCTGCAAAATTAAACCATGTTTATTTATGTATAGCGTTCAATCTTCATAGATTTTTTAAATGAAAATGAAAAAATGTTTATTACATTACATAAAAATAAAACTACAAGGTGAAGCAGCTGCTCTGGGGACTGAGCTAGGATGCCCTGTGTTACAGGCCCCAATTTACTAGATGAACTATTACACATTACTCTTCATGTCATTGTGTCAAATGAAAATATGTACCTAATAATTACCTAGGCACAACTTACAGTGCCCGGCCGTAATGAAGTATTTTTGACTCTACCATACTATGGAGTTTCTGAATATTAATGAGCAGAAAAACAATACTAAACTTATTTGTTGCGTGTGAAGGAATAGTAAAAACGGCATTGTTTTACTCCTGTCAACATTATCAATGTTCAGAAACTTCATGGTTGTGCAATGTGCCAGGACTAACTTCTTATCGGCCGGCAATAGAGCGGTAAACTTATAAATAATATTCAACATAATTACCTTTTTTATGTTAAGGAGAAGGCACACGAGCACTCAGGCCACCTGATGGGAAGTGGAATCCGAGACCCATAGACATTTGAATTCTCAAGACTATAATCCTAAGACCTGAAATGCGTCGCCAACCCTGAGGACTAAGATGGAATGCCTCTATGCTAGTAATTTCACCGGTTGTCTTAACCCCACACCGGAATATAACAATGCGAACACTGTTGATTGGCGGGTGGTTAATGGATAAGATGGTTGTACCTACTATAATATAAGTAATAGTAAACTATAACCGCTCATTCTCGAAATATACCTACCTAGGTACCAGAATTTAAAAATACTTAACGTAACGTAACGTCTAATATTTACCAGATCTCTTTGAAAACTCTGTTACTTTGAGAATAAACGAAAGTAACGCATAAAAGACGGCAAAAACTTGGCAGTTCAAAATGCACAAATGACGTCATCGGAACCGATACGGAATGTAGGCCATTACATTACTTAATGAGAAGTGGGACAGGTGATGCATCATCAGTCATCACGCAGATCCGGCGCTTCCGAGAACTCGAGATCCCAGCTGGTTTTACGTTGCGTTTAATGACGTTGTACCTAAAGAAAGCGACACCTTAATGCGCAAACGTACTCAGAGCGGACGCGGCACTATGCGGCGCGTACGCATAGTAAAAAACATGATCAAAATAATATATGGAAGATACGTTTTTAACATGTTGACAGGCCGCATCGCTCCGCCTCCGCTCTCTGTGCGTTTGCGGCATTATATTATGGCTACTTGGTACTTGGGTATAGGGTTACACTGCATATCGGTATTTATGTGGAAGATATGCTTTTATCGCCTTTGCGTAGATTTATTTGGTACTTTTTGTCCGCGCCTTCGCCCGAGAACTCATTTGACGTAATTTATTCTGAAACTATAAAGTTTTCCTAAAGGAAAAGTATTACGTTTAATATGAACTTCACATGTGCCAAATTTCCTCTGAATCCGATCAGCGACTTATATATACGCCATTGAGTCACAACACAAACTTGCCAAATTCCCAATATCAAAACCATTCTCACCATCGTTCAAATTTATCAAATTAGTATTACAAATTAGTATTACTAATTTGATAAACTAGACTCTGGTTTCTTGGGGCTAAAATAAGCCTCCCTCTATCCATACCTACTATTATTGTAAATGTGAAAAAAACTTTGTCTATCTGGGGCCCGTTTCTAAAAACTTACTAGGCTAATGATATTAGTCCGCTCAATACAATTTTCTACAAGTCTCCTAGTTAAAAGTATCGCATGGACTAATATTATTAGAATAGTGAGTTTCGAGAAACGGACCCCTGTTTGTTACCCCTTCACGGTTAAACCGTTGAACCTAGATCGGTTCTTGATTAAAAGTATGGTGATAGCTTGAGCCTCGAGGAAGGACATGGGGTACCTACTTTTTGCGCAAGTAGCTATAAACGACTTTGTAATTGGCATAGGCCAAGGCCTAGACCAACCCACTTTAAAATACGAAAATAACCTAACCCCACAAAGGTTAATTAATGCACATGGTGAAAAGGTCATAACTGTAATCCACACGAGCATGACCAGACATGCTTCGCCTCTGGCCAAAGTCTAATAATGCGACGTCAAAGGGCTCAATCGCAACGGCCTCAACTCGATAAAATCTCTGCCATAATGGTATGGGACGGCGAGTGGACACGACTCTGACCCGCCCCGAGGCGCTAGCACTTACTACGTAGCGACTTTGTGACATGTTATTGTAATAAACAGTTATCGTGTGGAAACTCGTTTGGGTTCACCGTGTGTGAGAATCTCTAGGTGTGGTCTGTTGGCCATTATCTGCCACGAACACGAGTTATGCTGATTAAGTGGCCATAAGAAATTAAAATGGCGAAGCTTTAAGGCTAGGAAAACAGCACTACAATAACAGTTTTCTCTACGCAAGGTTTCTCGTAGCATCCCATTTCTGATGATCATAAAACAGCAGATTTTTTAGAAGTTATCTTTATGCATCGCGTTTATATGTAATGCTTTTAACTTTACCAGTTCTGGTAGTCGACGGCCTATAATTTACTGGTATCGAATTGCCAAATAAAGGACCAGCTGCCTCAACTTACAGAACAGGTGTGCACGCGCCGTATTCTCTTAACGTTCGCTGTCTCACTCGCTCTTATGGTAACGATAGACAGGGACGTGGTTAACAATGGACGTCGAAAGGTTTTTTTAGCAAGAAATAAAAACGTTGTTTTTTCATCGCCTAATGTCGACACGTTTACGTTGAACCTCGAATTAAAATTAGTGAAACGTTCTGATGAATCACCGTTGCTAATTTGTTTTTGATAAGCGTTTTTCTATTTACTTTATGAACAATAATTTATTTCTTACTACCTGTTGCTCGCTGCTTCGTCTGCGTGAAATTAATTTCATAATAATTATAGTAAAAACAAAAGAAACCTGAATCTGTCACCGGTTTCAAGCTAACTCCATAATAATCTTTACCAAAAAACATCCTAGTTGATTAACAAACGCGTTGATAGACTCACTTTGGCATACTATCAAGAAAGAAAAAGTGATCAGGAGGTTTTGACCATACAAGGCTTGATAAAAATGCACAAGGGACCAACGGAGTTTGTTTAAATACAGAAACCATCATTAACAGCAAGATGGTCGCAGCCTTATCTTGCCGTGTACATTTCATCGATAAATGGTTATCGATATAATTATGCGCAAGGTGCACGTCCCGCGCCACTCGCCTCGATCTCGACAGCTGTGACAGATTCATATTTTTTGCACGAAATCCATCATTTGCAATATCTCAAGCAAGTCCGACCTTTACGCGCTTACCTGCTTCGTGGGCAGGGCTACAATAACTATGATTATACGCCTTATGTTATAATCCACGTTTTGAAGGATGCTGCTGAACGATTTTTAATAGCTCAAAGTCTGACTATTCATTCGCGCCCGGTCCTGGTTTAATGTTTCCTACAACATCCTACAATCCTATCACTACATAGTATAATACAAAGTCGCTTCCCGCTGTCTGTCTGTCCCTATGTATGCTTAGATCTTTAAAACTTTGAAACGGATTTGATTCGTTTTTTTATACATAGTGCTTCAAAAGGAAGGTTTATATGTATAATAATACTTTAACCCGGAGTGAAGCGAGGGTGGGTCGCTAGTAAATAAATAAATAAATCAGAGGACAACACACAAATTGACCTAGTCCCAAACTAAGCTCTAAGCTTGTACTATGGGTACTAGACAACGATAAACTCACTTATACATATGATATAGAAATATAAAACGTCCAAGACTCAGGAACAAATACTCGTGCTCATCACACAAATATCTGCCCTTACCGGGATTTGAACCCAGGACCCCTAGCCTCGAAGGCAGGGTCACAGCAACAAGGCTAGCGTGTCGTCAAATAGTAATATTACAAATGCAAAAATTTGGATGAATGGATGTTTGAAACTCAATCATGCCAGAACGGCTGAAGGGATCTGGATCATATTTGGCATAGAGACAGGTACTCGGGAATATCACATAGGTTCTACGCGGAAGGAGTCGCGGGCAAATGCAAGTCATAAAATATTTGGCTTTTAAATAAATTTAAAGAATTATAAACCGTTATGACTTATTGTAAACCGTGTATTAATCAAAATAATTGTTAAATTTAGACGATTCCACTTGACTTGTTCATTACATGAAACGCAACATCTGGTGGCCATCTTCATGTCTACGGAATTCCGAAAACCCTCCAGTCGTAGGACATCAAAGGAATGACTACGCAGACTCCGAAATAAGCCGGTGCTTCTTTCAGTCTGTGCCCAAGAACTTCAATGTAAAGTCCATTTTGTATAGAAACGAACAAGTCTGGCATGGAACGTTTTAATAGCCTGTGGGTGCCGGCAAACGCGATGAACACGCAAATTGCCGTTTAAGAGAATTCGAGGCGAAGTGAAGGAAAGAACCTCCGCAATTAAAATTCAAATTAATGTAACATCAGCGAAAAACACTTCGGTTACTTTTCAAGCCGTCTAGTACTTCTTACATTCTTGCTCGTTACTCGGAGGTCCTTCCGGGGTTACATAAAACGGGTTCAACGGAAGGAAATGTCCCATATTGTTCCATGGAATTTTGAATTTGATATTGGCCATTAAGTTACGATATCACTTAATACAAAATGCCATGTTCCATGGAACAAAAAGGACATCCCCCAACGGAAGACCTGCGTTAACTTCACAGCCAGCATGCTGAGTTGGGACTGTTTCACAACTTGTTTCTTTCTTTTTTAATAATGTCCATCTTGTATGGATATCGCGTTGTTATTGCCTGATCTGCTTGATCGGAGCTTTGTGCGGTGATTGTATGAAATCGCTGACGCATGTATCGACGGAACTACCGATCATCCCAGATGTTCATACAATTATTTTCCGACACCCATAACGCTTACCGTACCGTTGTGCATTCCGATCAAGAGACTAAAGCCTAAGCTTTACGAGTATGTGGATCCGTGCTTGCACTAGAATGTAAACATGCAGTCTCGGACTAACTTGGTAACACGATGGTGCCAAAAACAAGTATGGCTAGTTTGATCTTGACTGGTACAAGTAGACACTTAAGTTCTTTGTCACTTTAACGTCATGTTTGAACTGCTACAATCTTTCAAAGGAGTTAAATTAAAAGCCTTTATAGATGTTGCATAAAGGGTTAGGACATTTGGTGGCAAATTGTGGTTCAAAAATTCATGGAGACGCTATTTCCTAAATATTATATACACACCACTTTGTTCGACCTTCATATAAAAAAAAATAGCAGTAGGAATTTAATGAATTTTGTTATGAAGGATATCTCCAGACGTGAAAGGGTAACTTTCTAACAAATATTAGTACGTATGATTAAACCGAACTAAATATGTCATTCATTTTGTAATAATATGATGATACTGAAGGTCAAAATCATAAGTGGTACTTATATCATAATTAGGAAATAGCGACTCCATGTATTCTAGAACCACGGTATGACACCAGAAGTCCTAACCCTACGCATAACACAAATTGATTGATCACTTTTCTTTTCAAAGTTTCATGTCGAAACTGGAGCCAGTACTAAGTTTATTGAAAGATGAACATGTTGTCGAGACGCAAAAACAAATCGTTATGTTCTAGCGGACGTCATACATTGCACATTTGTGCAGTTTAGGTAATTGCACGTAATAAGTAAGTCTAGACAGATGCAGTTAGCCGACATGTTTGCACCATCGGTACGTGAAGCGAGACGCTGTGCTTAAAACATTTGATGATCTAATGTATAATAAAGTAAATACTATTACCTAAAGTAGATATATCATTGCAATTGAAGCGTGTCCATTTCGTACAAATGTTGAGTTTAACTATACCTCATTGCCGGGAGTCTAAGTTAAGGTAGGAGAGCAATCAAAGTAAAGGAATAGTAAACATGTCTAATCCATACTTTTCCTGCTAATAATCTGCTCGTCTTATTAGTTTTTCGTCAAGTCCTTTATTAGTCCCGTACTTTATTCCTCACTACTTACTCGTAAAACTTGCTAATTCATCCCAATCTTTTCTAGACCGACGAGAGATGTCTAAGCTAAAACGACTTAAAAAAAATTAACTAGGTACTTACAAGCCCTCATAAACAGCTATGTAGGTATTGTGAAAACTGTTGACATTGAAAGCGAAGATATAAAAACCCTATCATTACAGATCTCCGGTCACGCTAAACTGATTAACCTTCTTAACCCATAGCGTATTTACCGAAGAACTCGGTCAGCCACCATTGTTATCTTTAATGTTACTCGTTAAGTCTCCAGGCTTTCCCCTCCAGTCAATTGCCTCTACGAGAGTGGTGACATCGACCATCAATCATCGGCAACAGCTTTGAAAATCTATGCCTCATGCACGGAAATCTCCGACCGGAGCCTACTTATACCTTCGTTCGAGAAGGGTAGAGCTGACCTGACCCCGCCTCGCTGTGTAACATTATCATTATATTTCCACGCATCGTGTAGATATTTTATTGTTGTGATATGAGTTGAAACTAGAACTGTCGATTGCTCCTTGTAATTGGTTGGACATCTACTGCTTCTCGAGACTAATTGAACGCTATAGGGACTAGAACGGAGAATCCTTGATCAGATCAGCTCTTGAGGACGTATTGATAACTGGGCTCTTATTCTAATGCGTTATAACGATATCGCGATTGACGTGGATTAGAATTTTTCATGACTCGGTCGCCATTATACAAATGACATAAGAGTTATCAGAACGTTGACAATACGGAAACACTTCAAAGTCGATATCGTTATTACCGTGTAGAATCCTAGCCCAGATCTTGTGTGATGGCAGTTTCAAAGCACATAAAAGAATACTTGTTGTCATAGAAAACTGTCTTTTCTGACGCGTCATGCGAAGGGCATCTCGCCCTAAATCACTTTATGATGTCATCCTGCCCTTTCACACGACAATGCTATTTTAATAACAGAATTAATGAAGTTAACTTGCAAGATTTGCCCCAAAAATGCAGGTGAAGTATAAAAGCTTTTAATTACTGTTTGGCACTACCAAAATAAGTCCGTAAACTTTGTAACAGACTGCTTAAGCGAGGAAAGCCGAAAGGCTTTTAATCTTACGGCTTATTTAAAAATGAATCTGTCAGTTATCCAGGATGTTTGCCAGCTCCCAGTGGCAGTGTTTGACTGTTTAGTATCTTTGGTCATTAACCGGACGACAGCTGTTATCAGTGCGCCACTGTCCTTATCAGCTCGGCTTCGACCGGGATAGGGTACCTTTATTGTTTTACTTTCCTTTGTAAGCGATGTCAGCTGTTAAGCCAGATTAACCGCCAGGGATGATGTGATAATTCAGATATTATTTCAGATTCTTGAAAAAAATCCATGTAAATCTACCTCCGCGCGGGGTAACGTTTCCCACCCCGCGCGGGTTGTTTTTTTTTCTTGGAAAGGAAAACGTACAGACCTAGTTTTTCATAATATTTACAACATATTAAAAAATCTGACAATTTTTTAGAGGTTTTAAAGCAGAGCAGAGCTATATAGAATATTATATTAAATCGGTGTTTTTTAGACTGTAAATTTCATTTACCAACAATGTTAAACTCGAAATTCATCGATATCTTACTAGCCTCTGTCCATTTCATACATTAATCTTCGTTTTAAAGCGGCATGCTGTTGCACTAGTTTATTCAGTCAGTATATAATAATAAATTAATTCACGAAATCCGCTCGACAAACAAACTGTTAACCAAAAATAATAAACTAAAACGCTGACTCCTTTATTGCGGTCACAGAACATTAACAATATTAACATTCTTTGTTAACACCCATGTGTAGGTATTTATACATTAGACATTAGCGATACTGTGACCAATGGAAGGATAAATTACATTTTATTATATTAATTCCTATTATTATTAATTTGTCTGTTTCCAAACAGCACCAGTTTATATTGTACCTATCGATGTAAATAAATCATGCAATTTACAACGCAAAAAATACAATTGTTAAAGATTAAAAAAATGCGCGCGCGCATGCTATGTCAACCACTGAACTGTAGCAAGAAATATGGTATATACCTAGGCAATATTTGTGATCTTTGTGGTATTCTCGGTTCTTAAGTGTTGTTTACAACTGTATTAGGTATGTTTTATGTATTATAATATTATAAAAAATCTTATGATATGGTCACCCAGGCGGGAAAGAATGGAGGTAACTTCATGGTACTATAAAACGTTACTCGTACATTCGATTCAAATTAATATTTCCTAGAACGGCAATAAAAAACGGCCAAGTGCGTGTCGGACTTCACAAATGTAGGGTTCCAATTTTATTAATATATTGGTATTCGCTAGTTAATATTACCTACGTAATAATAAACATGAGCACCAAATTTCAAGTTAATAGGTCAATGAGGAGTTTAAATTTCTTCGAATATTTTTTTTAATAGATGAGTTTGGTGGCTTTTCGTTCTTTTACTTTCTAGAAGAAAAAAACTGTTTTTATCTGACCAACGAGCTCTAAACAACAATACCCAAAATACCCCAAAGGCAAAATCGCCCCCTTTTAGCCGTATGGGAGCCCCTCATAAAACTTAAAAAAAAACATACGTCTTTGGGTCAACAAGATGTTTATACTGTAAAAATATTAAGACTAGCTTCAATTGTTTGGCTGTAAAACCTGTGTGACTGACGACGGACGGGTGCGTTTTGTCCCTAAGGGTACGGAACCCTAAAAAAGCAGTCGCTGCTATATTTCTTACACCCTACAGATTTAACGTATCTTTACATAGAAAAAAACAAAGTCGCACTCCGCGTCTGCGTCTGTTAGTCTGTCCGTTTGTCTGGACGGACAGACGGATTTTGATGCGGTTTTCACCATCATTTAGACAATTTTTCATGGAAGGTTTTAATGTTTAATAAATTCTGGTTTATGCACAGGTGTTACGAAAAACTCATAGACCGAAGCGAAGCAAGGGCGGGTCACTTGACTCGCTAGTAGTTTTGTTTATAAAAAGTCGTAAAGCATAATCGATTATATAGTAAATCGATTGAAGGGTAAATATTTACTCTCCCGAGCTGCTGACCCCGAAGATTACTTGGCACTTAAGACTGAACAATGTAGCCAGGGTAATAAAGAGGTTAGCACGTGGTGGGGCCGTTGACCGCCGAATGCCGATGCCCAAAACCCCCCGCCACGTGCGTTTGTTTAGAGTGTTTGCACAAAAAATAATTAGATCCCTAATAATAGGTATGGGTAATAGAGAAGTGGGTCAGCTCGTTTTGGACAGTTGGCCATTTATAAGTCTACGTTTTAAGCTAAATTTATCTTCACGTTTATACTTGCCTGTTAAGGCCCCTTACATTGTACAAGAATCTACAATGCAATTATTTCCTGCCAATACTTAGGGCAAGGTTTAGACTGGGCAATTTTATGATTTCCTCAATTTTATTGTATGGACAATGCGCAAGAAAGTTGTGTAATTTAAATGGGCCTTTAGACTTAATAAAGGCTGGAAAGATGTTATTACATATTTTTGAACTCTATGGGATACGAATGTACCTATACATAGGTAAGGTAACAACACCAATGTTCGACACTTTTAGCTGACATGCACGAATAATCGACAGAAGCTTTTAATTCAAAGATCATATTAGGGTTACAAATTGATTGTTGCAAAACAAATGAATAACTCTTATCTTCTTTGCATAAGAGTCAGTGTCCAACATTGGTTCTAAGTCGAATACTGGTGTCGTTACCTTACCATTGAAGTAATTATCATAAGCTTAATTAAAAAAAACTGTGTCGTTCTTTATTCACGGTTACGCCTAAACCGATATGCCTACGTAGAATTTGGGACAGAAATATGTTATAGCTCAGATACAGGTATAGATCGAATAGTTTCCTAGGGAATAACACAAACAAACCTCTGTACAATATGGAGTCACGGGCAAAAGCTTGTTCTCGGTAGTGACTTGTCTTTGATCTAAGGCAACCGATGAAATTACCCGCTTAGAGACAACTCTACCTTAGTCATCATGGTTGGCAACGTATTTGCAGTCTTGGGATTGTAGTCCTTAGAATACAAATCAAATCCCACATACCACCATCTTGGCTTGATGCTCATTTGCCGTCTTAAAACTAAAACTAGAAATAGCAGATTTCAATTTACTTCCCTAATGTTTGCTGCAAGTTTCAATCACATTTGATCATGAAGTCCTTTATAATCAGTGATCGGGGAAAACGGTGCAGAACTTTAACAAATCTTGTAAAGCTGACATAAAGGAGGACTTAAAACCAAGAAAAATGTGAATATTATTGGAAAATAAGGATATTATGGGGCAGATTAGGGTTCAATTTAACTCTATATCAGAGTCTCGGATTTGGTAGGTATAAGGATTTTCATGGCTTTTGTTGGAGTTTTGTTAAAGTTTTGCACCGTTTTTCCCGATTACTGCTTATAATATAGGTGCTGTATTTTCGTAAAAACCAATCACATTTACTTTAGCACATAAAAAACCTACCTAAATATTAAATCAATTCTTTTCAATAAAGTTTTCTTAAAAAAAGTTCATTGTCTATCCAAATTTCAAGCCTTAAGCTTGGTTTGGGACTAGGCCAATTTGTAGGTATGTACAAGATAGTTTTTTCTATTTACTGGCTTTTATAAACTCCGCCTGAATGTTCAATTTTCCATTCAACTTTTCCAATTTGCCTTTTTCGGACTATTACGAAACAAAGCTATTTCGGGCCAATTGAAACGTTTCATTATATGTTTTATATATATTTGATTGAATCTACCACCAATTCGCTGTTCAAGTTCTGTAAACAAAGCGCCCGAGCCTCGTATCCTTGAAGAGCCCTTGAGATCACAGCAAACGGCCCCGAGTGTCCGCGCCCGTGCCTTTTGCACGCCCCTCGGTTTGCCCCATTCATTGTTTATTTGGGAAATCTAATTTAAAAGCTTAGTTAAAAATCTTTTACTGTCTATTCATAAAAAAATGTCCTGTTAATGTGGGTTTGACTGAGATATCGCATAAAGTATAGTATTCAAGACTAGAGATGTTGCCCGCAACTTCGTCCGCGTAGAAAAATAAAACATTAGCCTATGTTACTCGTTTTTCAAGAGTCTATTCAGATAAGATAAAGTAACAAATTTGAAAACAACAAAGTTGAAAATTTACTTTCATTACTCAGGCTGCATCCAAAAGGTAATCAAAAGCTAGAAATATCATTATCAAAAAATCCAGGATATCTTACAATAAAAATATTAATAACTTATTACATAATAAGGGGGTTGAAATTAAAGAGAACATCAATAAAATTACGCTGTAACATTACTGAAGAATGCGGTATCCTATCGCAAACACTAAAAACGTTTGCCAGCTGTTTCTTTTGCCATAATTTTCATTTCCCATAATTTTCATTTCCCATAATTTTCATTTCCCATAATTTTCATTTCCCATAATTTTCATTTCCCATAATTTTCATTCTATCCTGAACCCAATAACTTTTCAAAAAAAATAATGAGATACTTACAGAACGTGTAGGTTAGGTTAGGTTTATTTTATAACAATTCAGGAAAGTTAAACGGATTCAGAGAAAAATGACTTTCGGACAAATGAAAATTATTGCAAATGAAACAGCTGGCAAAGGTTTTTTTGTGTTTCAGATAGGTAACCGAAGAATGCTTTATTTACCCATCATGTGACTAGAAGTCGAAAGGTAATTTTCTTACACCAAGTGTTTTTTTTTTCAAATAGAAGACGAACTAATATTAATTGTCTATAACGAATGTCATGTATGTACATATATTATATGATTGAAAAGATTTTTTTAATCGTTTCTTTTGCTTGACTTGTACAGAGAACATTGTTACATCACTAGTCTGTCAGAAACATCAAAAACGCCACGAGTCGCCGATGTTTAGTGGTTGATAATGTAGCATTCTTAATAGTGGAAGAATGTTGTAAATAAATCGGTCGAATGGTTTTTGAATTTATTCGTGACTATCATATAAATTTTTCCTCTTTATAATATTAATGTAGGTGAAAATTAGTTTTGAAATACGTGCGTTTTTAGGGTTCCGCAATCAAACTAGGAACCCTTAAAGTTTCGCCATGTCCGTCCGTCCGTCCGCAGCCAAGCTCAGAGACTCTTAGTACTAGAAAGCTGAAATTTGGCATGAATATAGGTACATATTAGTCACGCCAACATAGTGGTAAAATGAAATCTTGAAAAATACTACTATATACTACTACTACTACTATACAACGTGTTACAAAATAATCCGCAAAAAATAAATTACAGAAGTAGTGTCAACCCTTATTAAATAACGTCAGTTCAGTATCTTAGGTATACAGTATACTAGGGTTGACACTTCTTTCGTAATTTCTTTTTTACGGATTATTTTGTAACACGTTGTATATACTACTTTACCTACCCGGGATGTTTTTTTTGTCTCGTCTACCCCATTCTTTAATTTTTCGATTAAGGGATCAGTTTATGAATTATTAAGCTTTAAAGCGCTAATTTTTGTTAGAGTCAAGTGTTTGTGTCACGGGGACACTGTCAAAGAATACATATATATGAAAAATATCTTCAATGAAAGTCGGGCCTCATTTTCTCTTGTATGTTATTTCTTTGGCTTTTCCGCCTCTAGTCAAACGAGTGATTGGTCAAAATACGCTTTTTGTCAAAGGCTCGTTTTGTCAAACAAGCGATTTGCCAAAGTCGCATTTCGTCAAAACGTTTTTGTCAAAGGCTCATTTGGTCAAAGGTTGTTTTCAAATCCACATTGTTCAAATTTATTAATCAATTGCGTAAAGAAGGAATTCACTAGAATTATGAAATCCGTAAAAGCGAAGTATATTACGATGTTAAAAAAAGATCTAGAACTAGCGTTCTCTACGACGAAAGCTTGAACAGACT